>CM023483.1:108667358-108921599 GCA_013339685.2 Hyalomma asiaticum | reverse complement strand
GGAGAACCAAGACCTGGGTCCCCCCACTTCCATGCAATATGACTGAAGAAGTGCATGAGGGAAGAAGGCAAGCGCTCGCAGCTGTGCTCAAAAAATGGCTTGGCTACCGATATGGAGTCTATTAGATCGACGTGGCTGGACCGTTGCCCAGGTGGTACTACATGGCGGCAGTCATTCATAAAGGAACGCAGGTGGACGGCCTCACTTTCAAAGTGACAAACCCAACTCAGGCGGAGGAGGTTGCCATCGCACTGGCGGCCTCAGACCCTAAATCAAAGCGAGTAATTACAGATTCTCGAAGGTCCTGCATGAGCTATTTGGCCAGGGCTATCTCTCTGCTGGCCAACAGAATCTTGAGACTCAGCGTCCAGGACAGCAATCCCACGCCAAAAGGAATAATATGGGCTCTAGGCCATCAGGGTCCCCGCAGTAACAAAGCTGCAGATGCAGCAGCCTGCGCACTTACTTCCTGGGAGCCTACCCGCCCATTACTCCGATAGGCCTGAACGTCTCACACTGTTAACACGGTTCCGAGAAATCGGAAAGTATTACATCGAGCAGCATCGTGCATATCCCCCACCGGCGAAGGTACTGTCAAAAACGGAAGAGCGCGTCCGCGGCACCTGCAGACAAACACACTGCTATGTCTGGCCGTACTAAAACGCTACGACCCAAAAATCAGTGGACAGTGCCAGTACTGTGACGAGGTGGCAGACATTAAGATACGATGTGGTCCTGCCAATTGAATCCAAGATTAACTCCAATCCCCCACCCTACCATAAAGAGCTGGGAGGCAACCCTGCTCAGTAGCTCAGGGCTAGAGGAACAGCGAACTCTGGTCTAACGGGCTCGGGCAGCGGCTTCGACCAATGATGTCCCAGACTAAGGATGTTGACTGGACCAGGGGTGGATGAGGGGCTTTTCGCACCGCTTACTTCAATAAACATTTCTAATCTTATACTGTAGCCATAGGAAAAAATAGCACACCACACAATTTTGAATGGCCGCCACAATCTCTGGGACATGTCGCCAGCGGAGGTTGCATTTGCACGCGACTTCCAGCGCTCCTCACGTGCTCAGTTTCATTTCCATGTAGAAAAAATACCCATGTTCTATCACACTGCAAATCTTTAGACAATGAATTTTTCTTTGTTTTAAAGCTGATATGATATAGTTAACTACGTGGCTAAAAACTCTCCACTGATAATAACCACCCGAAGTCAAATTTGAAAGTTAATTAGTCAATCGTAATTAAACAGCTAATTAACACGTGTTTGATAGTTCCTGAAATCTGCCTTAGCCAGCAGTTTCTTTTTGAAAAAACTTTTGCATCAATACAAAATACCCCAAACATAACAATATGTGTCTAATAGACACATATTGTTATGTTTGTACAATCAACAATTTACAATGGTTATACAATCAACGATTTCAATGGATCACTGTAGGCGCAGCTGTCACTGGCTCGAAACCACTGGTTCGCAAAAAAAAAAAGCCCTATGCTAGAGCACTTGATCCTCAACACAGATGAGCTTGTTGCAACTCACTAGCACTCTGTCATTTTTTAAAATCATGGTTACATTTAACTATTTATTATGTAGCTATGCAGTATTATGTAGGTTTATTATGTAGCTAGTGCGGGACCAAATGTGATCTATTTTTCTCTTAACCTACTATGTGAATGCACGATTCCACGCCATGTGTAGCTGTGGCATGTTTATGCTTTTCGTCTAGCCACATGTAAGCTCAAAAATTGTTCTGGTGCACCCTTACATACGTCATCCGCTGCAAGAATTCAATGTTATATGCATAATATTTTTTTCAATTTTTTAACCTGCTTATTTCGCTCATGTGTTTAAATGCAATATGAGGTTGGCTCCAACACACCATCTGCCATCTTCAGGGTCTATTAAATGTCTATTAAATTTAAGCGCAGATCTTGGATCCAGAACGACGACTTGAGCAGCACTTGTTGCTGGGCTAGTTCGTAAATACCTATGAGAAAACGGCAGATGTCTAAGCACCACCATCAGAAAGAAGCGCAAGAAAAGAGCATCACTCGCAACTAATTTTATTCACAGGAAAGCAGCGGAAATTATATAGGCACCCATACATATGCTACTTTGCGCAGTCATTACACATCAGTCATGAGGGCATTGCAAGGCAATTTCCCATCTGGAAGGGGACTACGAAATTTGAATTCAGACCTGCACAGAAACCACCGACGTGTAGTTACATACAAATCGCCTTTTTCATCCAGCAAGTGTCCATATCTCCTTGGTGAGAGCATCTCTGCTTTCAGCAAGCACTGGAAAATCTCGCCTCACACAAGCGTCTTAAGGCAAATATGGCAGCCCTAGAACCAATTACCTAAAACTTAATTTTGTGGAAAAAAAAAAAGTGAGCTATTGCATCCTATGAGTGCGGATAAACAGCGAAGCTGTCTAGCACGCAACAGAGGTGACATATGGGGGGCGTAAACATGTTTGAAGGCCAGCCTGTGAAGATGTATGCCCATCAACGTTCAAACCACTGTGCGCAGGCAACCACAACACATCGATGTAATTTGGACATTAAAGGGACTGCCTACACCTCAGAAAAAAAAAAAGAAAAGTTACTTTTTGATTGTGGTGTAAATGGGAGGATCATCTCTTACACTGACGGAAACAACCATGCTTAATTCTACCCCATAGAAAAAGAAGGAACAGTATTTTTAACTTCACCTTGAAAGTCGTGAAAAAGTGACTGCTGGCAGCACCCTAGGTGATGTGTGTAATCTATAAGTGCAAACAGAAACCACGATGAACCAACAAACACATGTTCACTTGTACTTTAAACATGTTGCGGGCCTTTGTGGTAGAAGAGTAATATTGTTCTTTAAATTAATATAAAAAAAACGCTGTAACCAGCGTTGTCAGCATCCCTACACATGCTCGAGCAGTGAGAACAGAAACAAGAATTTTGTTTTAAGAAGTTCTGTGCTCACTTTCCAGTGAAACCAATCGATATAAGCTTGTATGCTTCTAATGGTATGCTTCCTATCGCAATAAAAACCTGGAAATCTATGAAGCACAGCAGATAGTCCCTTCAACTTCAACATACAGAGCGCAAAAGCCAGCTTACAGTGACCAAGCTAAAAGTGATCCCTTTGAAGTATACTTTGCTTCTAAGCACCAATACAGCGCAGGGAAGAAATTTCCCCAGGAGCAATATACAAGCAGTGTCGTATCTGCATATCACGGTCTCTAGGACTTTATTATTTTATTAATTCTTTGCTGTTTCTTCTAGTGGGGCGGGAAAGCCAGCTTACAAAGACCAAGCTAAAACCAATAGTCTTAAAATTAGCTTCATTTTTAAACACAAATCTATTGCAGGGACAACATTCTACCAGGGGCAATAAAAGCCATCTTAAGTGAAATATGAGGGCCCTAGAAAATTTTTTCGCTATTGCACTACTTGCATTGCTTTTTCCCCAAAGGGAAAGGTAGCTTACAATGTCAAAGCTTACAACAGTCCCCACAGAGTTGGCCTTGACCCGTTCTTCCCTATTTACCTTAAGGTAGTCAACTTGGCCAAGCAGTGATCACCACTTTTCTGCGATATGAAAACTAACGAAAAAAAAAAAAAACGAGATTTCTTGCCACTGTAAAGCGCAAGTGCATGGTATAAATTGTGCATCAATTGAACATGCTGATTTCAACATCCGCCAGTGCGCAATTTATGCAGCGCTTGCGATAGTTGCACATGAGTTGTGCAGAAGTCATGGACTGAGTGAGGGCTGTGATATGTATATGCATCAGCACAGAACTCTTGAAGTGTTGTTAGGGACAAGAAAAAATACCAGTGAGAGAATGCACCACGCTTCATCAAGATTACCCCAAATGCTTGTGGGCAGACTGCTGCTTTGTCTGAAGAATGTCAGCTTGAGATACACCATTCCAATGGTTGAACAGGCTGCTCTTTATAGGGCCTCTCAATGTTAACCTATGCTAGTCAGCCGAGACTCATCCACAAAATGAAGACCACTGTGCAGCTGTTCAACTCAATAAAAAGTTATCAGAGCTCGCAATGAAGAGCATGCCACCACAAGGCAGCGCTGACCATTCGTTTTGGCGCACTGGAGACATGGGCTCACTCATTCGTAAGTTTGGTCTGAGAGGCACCTTTATCGCTTTTTTTGTTGTTGTGAAAACGATTACATTTTATTGTAGGTAAGTGACATTTTTCTTCACAGGCGTGTTGGAGACAAGTGCAGCAAAGTTCGTTACTACTGGAAAAATCTTGAGTGGTGTGACAATGTTTTCTTCTGTGAACACCTCTAAAGTTATCCTCACCTTTGTTCAACGTGGATCACATTAGCCTGTACTCAATCCCGCCCTTATTCGTGAATTTTTCATCTCAAGCCTTTCGTCGCTTGGTTTACATTGCAGATTTTGCTGCACACACAACAGGACAGCTGGCCGCTGTAGTTGCGAGGGACGCACTTTGATGAGTTTACTTGGCAAATGTGATGCTCCAGTTTTGGCGGATGGTCACTGTCAACCCTGTACACCACGGTTTCACAATTCATCCAAATATTCCAAATTTTCACTGTCACGTTGTAGTGCGGATTCATCAACGCTGTCATCAGTCAACATTAAACTTCCACAAATCCTTTCTTCTGACACCAGAAAAATGCGCCATTTTAATTCCTGCCATCTTCATGTGACGCAAGGCTCCATGGCTATGAAACATAGAAACCCTGTAGCTTACAAATACACACACTGAAAAACGAAAATCGCATCCAACTTTTCTGTGGCATTTGATATGACAAAACACTGTCAGCTATGCGCTCACATGTGCCCATTCAATGTAGAGGTGATGTTCCGCTATGGTATATGGGGACATATGTGCCCCAAAGCAGTTTCTCCCTCAATGAAGTACAATAAACACCAATTGAACCATTTCTTCTGCTGTTGTGGCATGTATAAAACTCGACAACACTACATCTCAGAGCTTTTGACCCTTAACGCATGGCAAGTTGGAGAAATTATGCTTAATTTGCCGGGCAAGAAACGTTGCTCTCCAAGTGAAGAATTGCCGTTTAAATGCGAAGCATTTCTTGCTTGCCATAAAGTGGACCGCGTATCACAAAACTCTCCAAAAGTGAACAAGAGTGTACCCAAGAGGGTCCCCAGAGTGCACATCCACTTTTATGCAATGCCCTGTGTGCGGCGTTCACACATGTGCTTCTTTCTTCTCTTGCACTCGTGCCATTAAATTAGCCCACTACAACACTGGCAAAACTATGGCTGGCAGGCGCACATGTTGCATATGCAAGCAGAAGAAAAAGACAAAGTGCATCAATTCGTATGGTGCACAGCGTCTAGCAAAGCTATGCATTTGTGCAAATCTTCGCACCACGAGAGCATCCTCTCATGGCGCAAAGCTATGCACAAACGCATAGTGTAGTAGCATAGTGTCATGGCGTGAAGCTATATATGCACAAATGCAAAGAGGTGGGACGGCATCAAGCTGAGGCAACGCATGCCTGTGGTTTGACACGAATGTCTACACCCGGCGACAACTTTCTGTGGCAGCACGGCCAAGGCTACGTGGGCGGAGCCTATGCACATGTGCTACTGCGCCAAGTAGTCCGACCGCTTCGATAGGTGTTTCGGTTTCGATTTCACCAGCGCAGGTCGCTTTTCCTTACTTGCGCGTAAACGTTGTGCACCACCTTCTTGGCCTGTACGGACAGATTTTGGTTTGACAATGCCTGGTACAGGCTGCGAAGCTGGTGGACTCGTGGCACGCGGCGGTGTTTCCTCCGTAAGCGATGTTGACGAGCTGCAGCCGGAGGACGCCATCTTTGACGGTGAGGAATGCGATGAGGTAAAAAAAAGTGACGGAAGCCAAAAAAAACCCAGAAAACCTGAGAGAGCATGAAACGATATTTTTTCTATTGCGCAACGTTTTTATTTGCTAATTAAAAAATAAATCCGCTAAAAATGTAAGTGCTGAATGGTAAAATATTAGTTACCCAGAACAGTATGCAAACGTTTTCGTTGGGGGACTACATGCTGTGGTGCAGTAAGAGAAGCGTGCTTCAGCTCCGTAACCTTGGCTGTGCTGCCACATAAAGTTGTCGCCAGGTGTACAATGAGCCCAGTGCGAAACTGTGAGAAGCGTTCAGTGGGCCAAACGGTTCTCAAATCACCGAGTTACATGCTCCTACACATGGTAGTCCCTCAGATACACCAGTTTTAGTTATAAGGACATCTGTGTCTTGTGTACATTAACGGGTTATTAAAGGAGATAGAAATAAAGTCTTCAACAGCACAGAGGCGTACCAACACCCCCCTCCCCACCTTTCCAAGGTCGAAGTTCTGGATGAACTCCTGCATACATACTAGGACCTCCTCTGTGTAGCATATACTTTATCGTGCTAGCTGTCATTCCACGACAGCACACTTCTTATGGCCGAAATTTTCGCGCTTCACCATATGCCCTTCTGCAATTTGCAAGAATTCATCTCCGTGCTTCTGCGTGAAAAACGCCAGGAACTCACCGTCGCTGTTATCATGAGCCGGCATGGTAATGCGCCAGCCGGAAGGCAACAGTGCGGAGTTCATGTCTTCGGGCTGCCCGCGGTAATTGCATTGCGAGCCTCGGTGCAGAGCAGGTCGTTTCGCGGTTTCACACCTTGACCTGCGTTTTCTTCCCGGTGGTTTTGACAAAGAGGCAGCACGGTTCGGAAACACTTTCGGAACCGCGTCTTTCGCGAGGCTCCACTTTCCACGAGGTATGTGGACGGTTTCACCGTTGATGACATGAACGTACGTTTTCAAGATGTCCTGCTCACTAAAATGGAGGTCGCACACCCTCGACTTATCTGTTAGTCTCCTGTCAACACGTGCAACTGCTTTGTTCCACGCAGAGCGAAGTGTCACGTCGCAAGGGACGTAGAAGAAATGCCGGTTCGCGATGCTTGCACCTCCCCAGTTGCCGCTCGTGCACCCCGGCACGCAACAATATGGCATGATTCACACAGCTCACGGCGGTTACGCTGTTACGCCTCAATAACGACGATATCAGAGAACACCTATATACCCGTGACGATCACGCTGACGATATAAGGGGTGCGATTTGGAGCCCGGTTGGCCCGGTCCCGGTCGCCCGGTGCGACTGCAGCGCCGCAACCTACAAGCATCAAAGTGGTGGCGGTCCCGCGCAACACAAATTTACATATTTTTGCGTTTTTTGTTTGTTCTGGCGCAGTATAAGCTCTTGAAACTTGTTCATTAAAGTTTTGTTTCTCTATTGCGATGCTGTTGCTCGTAAAAAGCAGACACCCTTATGACGTCATGGGAGAGTTGAGGCGGCAATTTCGACCCCTTCAACGCTGCGTGGGCACATCTATTGCGCCCTGTGTCTTTTCTGGCTTATCAAGCGGCATTAGTGACCTTTTTGCGATGGCAAGAGGACGTTTTGCTAATGCAGTACGGCGTATTTTTCTTTTCATAGCGTCGATCCCTAAATTAATTGAAGTCACTTTAACGGAGCCACCCTAGTAACGGGGCGACTAGGGACCCCGTGGAGCGAGCTGCGCGTGCTTCCCATCCACGGTAACCGAAGGAGCTAGGGCAGTGCTGAGGCACTGGCTAGGGCGTTAGGGATGTGGCTCTGGCGTACAGGGTGTACCTAGAATCTTGAGCCTGAAAGTGATCTGTAATCACTGGTGTTTCCGTGCCGTTGTGCGTGCAGCGTCACGAGCACCGTGTAGAGGTTAAAATATTTGAGGTACGCTCACTTCTCTCGCGTAGCTTCCTCTTAATTCATTAGACCAGCACACATGACACCACACATGTGTTGTAGCGTTACATCGTTCAGTTTTCCATTTCTCTCCGTGCTGTGGCCATCACGTTACCGGCGGCTGTTTTATTTGAAAGATCATTTCGGATGCTAGACCTCATAGGCAGCTCCCTCAAATATTTCTT
This sequence comes from Hyalomma asiaticum, assembly GCA_013339685.2. Taxonomy (NCBI): domain Eukaryota; kingdom Metazoa; phylum Arthropoda; class Arachnida; order Ixodida; family Ixodidae; genus Hyalomma; species Hyalomma asiaticum. The sequence continues at coordinate 108,913,620 of CM023483.1, read as the reverse complement.
TCGTCGCGGTCGTTTATGTTCGCCCAGACAACTGGGGAGGTGAACTCGCGCAACAGCGCTGGCTGAATTTCTTTTCTTTGACGCGTTGCTTATGTCCCTAGAAAAGCAAGCTTTAACTAGGGACCTTACGCCGCATCATCCCCATTCGTACCGTTTGGTGATGTCTTGGGTTTTGTGTTTGCAGTTGCTGGCGATGGACCGAGTCCGACGGACCTACAACTTACAGGGAGAGACGTGGTTACGATCGCGGTTTATGCTAGAAATGACGTCCAAAAATTCTCGCGATCCATGAAGCGCAACCTCCCAATCGGTGCCATGGACGAGGTTTACAGTGATATTTAACTCACTGGACGCATGTGTCTTGTGCAACGTAAGTGGCCGACAGCGGACTTTGGCGCGAGTGCGCCAAACGTTGACATCATGACGCACGTGCGTTTATTCCAGCATCATTTTCCTGCCCTACCAAACACAGGCGAGCGTTTAAGAAACCGGCCCTGTCGCTTGATCGTCGTTGTGCCTGTTCATCGCGCTCATGCCTCTTATTGTGCCTGTTGTGGTGCTTTTTCTGCCTTTATTATATCTGCACCATTCTTTCGCGCCTTTTCCGGCGAAGGCCGCGCTTCCTGCAGGCGATCAGCGCAAAGAAATGCAGTCACAGACTACGTCAAAATTGCAATCATGACGTATGTTTCGGCATGACGTAGTTTTGACGTTGACTGTCACTGCGTTTTCTTAATTTGGTGTGTCTGATATATATGTTTCCAAACCAGCTGATTTTCTGTGGGATGCGCTAACCAGCAAGGTTGAATCTGTGCAGAACGAAAAGTATTTTCTCAGGGAAAAACACAGACAATTGTAAAAATACGGACGAAGCACTCACTCTCAACAATATTCTTCTGAAGCATAGGCCCCGCCACGGTGGTCTAGTGGTTATGGCACTCGGCTGCAGATCCGAAGGTCGCGGGATCGAATCCCGGCCGCGGCGGCTGCATTTCGATGGAGGCGAAATGTTGAGGCCCGTGTGCTGTGCGATGTCAGTGCACGTTAAAGAAACCCAGGTGGTCGAAATTTCCGGAGACCTCCACTACGGCGTCTCTCATAATCAAAGCTGGTTTTGGGACGTTAAACCCCACAAATCAATCAATCAATCAATTTGAAGCATATATAATATACTTCACACACATTTGTCGAGGATGTACTAAATGCATTCATGCAAATTAAAATTCTATACATTTGTAAACTGTGACACCAACAAACATAAATGGAGCAAAAAAAAAGGGATTTTTTCAATAATATCAAGCTATGAAATGCTTAACGCTAGATATAGAAGATTGGTCATTTACTCTCTTATTGGCCTGTAGTCCATGGATTAGTCTAACCATACCTTGATTTGAAAAAAATATTTAAATTGTATGTCACTTCAATGTAATTAATGTATAACGATTTCTCTCATCAGTGTAGTAGTTATCAACTTAGATGAACAAATACACAGACACGACACCGGCACGTCCTTGGTATGCTTTAGTTTCAGTGACTGCATGACAGCAAAGACTAACAGGATAAATCAGTGACAGTTGAGGAGCACTAGCACTATGCATGTGCATGTTTCTTGTGCATCCTATTTGTTCACGTTCTTTTGTGTGAATTTATGCCACGAGCAGCAAAATGAACTAGTGCGCAGGTGGGTGTGGAATCTTTTTCCCTGTGCATAGCTGTATATTTTTACTCGGAGCATCAATCCATCCATTTCATACATTTTAAATGATAGCTATGCCGCCAGTCATAGGTGTTTGTTTTAGTGCAGAAAAGCTAATCTCCAGTCAATGTTTTAAGCTGAAAACTTGGGCATAGTTCTTTATCAGGGGTCACTTGGTGATCAGACATTATGAAAGTACCGGAATCAAATAATAAAGCATAGAACAGAGAGAGAGGTCAGTTGAAATGCAAACTGAGCTTTTCTGTCACCTAACTGAGTAGGAAATGTACATATTGAAATGAGGGTCTTCATAGTGCACAGTTTCGGGCTTAAATTGTTTCTCAGGTGTTTCTTCATGGAACACATTTCTAAGTACACTACAGTATTATGCAGCATACTTGCATGTGTTGCATTACCTACTGAAGCATTCCTTCTTGCTTGACCCGCTGTGGTAGCGCAGCGCCCAAGTGTTGGCTTTTGAAGATCGAGGTCAAAGGATCGAACCTTACCCACAGCAGCTGCATTTTTATGAGGATGAAATGCAAAAAAAAAAGCCCGTGTGCTTAGATTTAGGTGAACTTTAAAAGAACCTCAGATGGTCAGAATTATGCCGAAGCCCTCCACTGCAGGGCATGCCCTATAATCGTAGCTGGTTTTGGCACTTAAAACCCCACCAGTTATTTTTATTTTTCCCTCCTCTTCAGTTGCTACAATATACCGAAAAAGGGGCACCATTTTGTTTGTGGTTATTCGCCCATAAAGTACTGTTGTTAGTCACCATAAAGCTGGGCTCCCCATCCCACTGCATTTGCTTGAAAATTTTGGTTGCATGTGAGGGTCCATGCTCCAATGTATCATTATACATCATTTCAACAGTGGCAGAGCGGGTGTTACACATTGAAAATCTGCCCTTTAATACCATGTTTTATGCTTGCTTGGTATGGCAATATGGGAGAAAACGTCACAGTGATCTTGGCGCATTCTTTTACCTCTAAACAACTTGATACATGTGGTGGGTCAGAAGAAAAGGAGGTAGCTGGCACACACTGCTCTTGCGCAAGTAAAAATTAGTGCTAAATTTTCGGCTGGTGGCTATTGGCATGATATATTATGTGATGTAAAGTTTGGAAGCAAAACTTATTTCAAAACTACCATCAAAAACCAGGTAATCAGGCACCACGTGTCTGAATATCAAAGGCAACCCTACAAAATTTCCGTTGAAATGCGCAGTGCAAAATCATAAGGGGCTTAAGTTGAGTCATGTTAACAGCAGCAGGGAACACAGTGATAATGCAGAATGTTTCGGCCGAGGTTTTAAACTTATGTTATTCAATTATTCGTATTACCTCACTGGTCTCTGATTGATTTGATTGATTTCTGGGGTTTCGACCACTGTTGACCTAGGTGGTCAAAATTTCTGGAGCCCTCCACCATGGCTCCAGAAATTTCTACCACCTAGGTCACCGGTCTCCGTGGAGAGCGTTAAGGGGAAGACAAATCGAAGAAAGTAGAGCGGAAATGCAGACAAGAACAGAAAAGTACAGGGTGGTTACGATAAACAGAGGATTGTGCATTGAAAGCAAGAACAGCACCACACCCAGGAACAAAGTTGATAGAAACTGCATCAAGGTTAAAGAGGCCCTATAGCTCTTTTTGGACCTAGTCAGAAAGCAATGCCAATCAGCTGTGGAGGCTCCTGTAAGCATGTGAGCCAAATGATGTTGCACTGCAGGCACCGTGGAATCTGCAATTTGGTTTCAAATACAGGTGGGAAGTGCTTTGTCTTCTTTCAGCAAATGAAGTCGCTGTGGGCAGAAATATTATTGGTTGGTCTTGTGATAGTGGAAAGGTCATCTGCATTGCTTTATTTGTTTGTTTTGAGTTCAACAAATTGCATTATTCTGAATTATCTGCATTATTGCATGATGCAATGCATGCCATAGCGCTTTAATTAAAACACTGGTCTGACTGTATCTTAGGCTCCTTATTTTGTGTGACTGTGTGTGAAAAGCTGAATTTATTAGTGCAGGTTTGGCCAGCGGTTGAAGATGATGTTAGGGGCATGGCAATGAAAGCAAACATGGAAGTGGTGCAACGGACACAAGTTCGGGCTGGATCGAGATATATTTGGTGCATCCGTCTCCAATCTAAACATTGCGGGCATAGCCAAGTGCCAAGGCCAGTGTAGAGAAGTGGACATTGAGAACATCATCCGATCTTCCAAATGGAGGTGACAGAAACAAGGTGAGAGTTGCGCAAGTCAGTTTCCAGTGCTGCTTTTAGTAATATCGCATCTAGTGTTGGGTAGTAAATAGTTAGTGGTGCTGTGGTAACCAGTCACTTGTTCAAGACCTCCTAAATGCAACTCGTCACTTTTTATTTTGAGTAACTTGTAGCTGCAACATGGTTGCGTTTTACATAGTAACGACAATGTTACTCTGTTGCATTTACTAGCATGTGACAGCATAAACTGCTAGCATATCTAACACTTGTTTGATCAAAACTCAAATACGCGTGTTTAGTATGGGGCCTGCATCCAACTAATCGGTCACCCGCTCTTGAATCCATACAGAATCGTGCAGCTAGATTTGTACAATTGGACTACTCATGCCACACCAGTGCATCGTTATCACTCAACCTTCAAACTCGAACAGCGCCGCAAAATTGCAAGACTATGCCTTTTGCATAAATTCTACCGTCAACTTCCTCATCAGGTTCCCATCAAACTGTTGCATAATGCTTCATATTGTCATGGCCACCAAAAAACTGTTTATCCCCCCGCAGCCTGCACAACGGCTCATCTGAAATCGTTCTTTGTTCAAACGTCAAAGAACTGGAATCGTCTTCCTGCCGATGTGGTGCACTACTCCATCCGTCTACCTTTAAAGGCATTCATTGAAACTAAGTAGACTCCCTTTAACTCGAGGGGACCATGACAATTTGTTCGTCTTATCAGAAGTTCGTCTTATCAGAAGTGCCTCCAAGAATGGATTAGCCACTTGCTCAGGTGGATCCAAACATCTCACTTCAAAAAGTCAATCAAGTAGACTTGCAATAGGGAAAAAATTACAAATGAAAGCATATTTTTACCCTACTTGAAAACTGTCTTCAAGCACTGCTAAGCAGCCATAAATAACGTTTCGTCTAATGATTTTAAGTATCCTCCAGTACCTCCATACTTCTGGGAAAGGTTGTTCATTAGAGAACTTAAGCAGGCACAAGCTACCTCCCGTATTCTTCGAAAGCACTTCAAGCGCTTCTTCAGTGAGCATGTCAGTTGTTTTGCCAGTCAATGTGTTAGGCATTGTAGCGCATCTTTGAGGATACTCACATATGCATTCATGTCCTCAAGGACGCCTTTACTGCCTAGAATAGAAACTAGGCCTGTCTTTCTTCAGGGCAGTTTTCTTGCACTTGCCTCAGGAGGTGCTGATCAGCCAAGAGGCTGTTGTTGTGGGTAAAAGGCAGCATTCATTTTATATCTGCCCCCTTTTTCTTGCCCCTTTGTGAGAGCCCTGGTTCTCCCTTTTTGTTTTCATTTGCTTTGCTTTACAACTGCTCTACTAGTTGTGGGAGGGGGGGCAACTTTATTCAACAGAGTCTCTGTGTAAGCCCTCTTGGATTCTTTTGCCTTGTGTTCCTTTGTACTCTCCCTGTAGGTGCTGAACAGGAGGTGGGGAGACAACAAAAGGGCCCAAGAAGGCAGGGTGCCCCTCGCACTTTGGGACCCCAGCAATAAAACTCCCTAAGAGTTTTATTGCTGGCACCTAAGCGGCTTTGCTTACTTAGTTCTTTAATACTGGTGTCACACGGGCGTTTCGAAGGCCTTCGAACCGATAGTCAATCAACTCAAAGGTCAAGTTCGAGCTGCTACACGGGCGGTTTCAATGGCCGTCAAGTCAATAGTCTATCGAGTCAACTGAGCAGCCCACAACTCCTTTGAGATTTCGAAGGCCATTGAACAACGGAAGCGGAAGCGGCGTGAACTCCGAGACTTGGCGCACCGGCAGCTCCCGCGCGCGCTAGTTTCTGAGGCCATGGCCCTATTTATGTCGTTGTATCAATAAGTAGGATCCTATACCTGTGAAAAATATTGTAAACGTGCCAAGAGGCCAACGCTCTCACTTTATTGCATTATTCTAGAACGAATACGCCGTCACTGGTACAAAAAACAAACGCCATGCAGCTGGTGGGAAACACTGCTTCTTGCGCCATCTGGTGCCCATGAATCAAACTACTTTTGAGGCTCACGCTAGGGACTTAGGCTTAGCAGTGTCAAAATCGGCACGTTTTCTGAATAACGACTGCAAAACGTCGTACATACCTTGTCCCTTTTGGTACATGGGATTCAGAGAAAGCTCAATTGAAAGTTTGTTTCTTGCCGTCGGTAAGAATAGCAAGCAACTAGTGCGAATTAGAATTGAAGCGGGTGCCTTGGTTGCCGCCATGTTGTTGCAAAATCACTGGGCAACTCAACGGCCGTTCAAAACTGCCATGTAGCAGCACCAGAATGTATTTTGAGTCGATAGAGTTGTGGGCTTTTCGAAGGTCATTGACTCGAAGGCCTTCCAATGTGCCCGTGTGACGCAGGTATAACTTACTTGGTTCTTTTGTAGTCTCCTTTGTGGGGAGACAACAAAAGAATGCAGGTGCCCAGCCCTCTGGGCCCCCTACATTAAACTAGGGGCGGCTGTCCACAGCACTGGGAAAGTTCCTCTTAACAGAAGGTTACCTGTGAAGGGGTTCATCTTAAGAGGATTTCTTTTGCACTGAGTCTATGGGAAACCAAACAAACGTACCTATTTTATTTGTTATATACGAGAATTCGTTATAACTGAGTTCGTTTTAACGGTAGTTCACTGTATCACTGACTAATCTTGCCCACCCGTCATGTAATACCCCAAGGGGGGCAGTTGAGGTATAATTTATTAAATACTAAATAAATATGTCACAATTTGTGCCTCACAGATGACATTGTTTAAAAGGTTATGGTGACCATAACCCTAACTCATGTGCCTGGTAGTGGAGCAAGCACAGGAGTGTCCTTGACGTGTGTAGGCTTTAGGTTACTTTATGCATACTTTAGGGTTAATCTATTGGGTCACTTTTTGTACAGTACACACATATCCAGTGGGTTACGAGCCACCCATGCAGTTCCCTCTCTTTCCATTTCTTAGTTGTGGCTCATATCCGCATTGAATATACATTTATTGGCCACACATGATTTCAATTTTCATTGATTATTCTGGTGGGCAAATGCTGCTCTAGCATAAGGGACCTATGCTTTGACATACCAAAGAGCAATGTACAGATGACAAGGCCTTAGTCAGGCAGACAGTGTTCTGCCTTTAGCCTTGCCATGCTAGACACAGTTTTGTATTTCCCTGTCTGAAACTTGAACAAATTTTAAGAAATAGATATATATCTGGGACATAAAATGCTTGACATCCATCCATTTTGGTCATATGTATTGATTCTAATCTCTTTCTTACTTTCCTTACGTAAATATTTTGAAATTTGGCTCTGGAAGCAAATCAGAAGTGGTGCGCAGGAGACAAAAGCATCACTCAGTGCTCCTATCATGTAAAAGCCCATCACTCCTGATTATTATTCTGGAATGTATGAGGAAAAATGGAGGAGCCCTTCCTTTATCAGGAAAATTAGGGCAAGCGAAGTTTGGCGTGTATGTGCCTTTTTCATTCATTCGTTCTTTCTTTCTTTCATATGTTCTCATACGCCACTCCTACCATATCAGAGCTGTGGCTGGGAACACAGAGTGCCAAACCGTGTGGCGAGAGTCAGGGGGTGTGTGCCACTGCTCCTATTTTGAGCTGGGTTCAAGTTTGCGCAGGATAGATATGTTTACATCTTCTTCGTTTGCCACCTTGCACTGCACTTACTTCTTCATGCATATAAAACCCCATTTTAAAGCACGTGCATGGTGGACGGGCAGTGGCTGAATCGGTTAATGTGCTGGTCTTACAACCTGGCAATTGGTGGTCCAAATGCTGCATGGCTCGATGTCCACTTTTTATTTTCACGCTGCTTGAGCTTTATACGTATGCCGATGCCAACAGTTTAAATAAAAGCGACACAAGTAGGGCAATAGTACGAGCTTCGCTTGAAAAAAAAAAGAGGGTTTCCTCAAAAGTGCACCAAACAGCTTTTCCTCCCCAAAGAACCACGTATGGTGTACAAAGAAGTGTCTTGCATTTTTCTGATTCTTTTTGAAAAGCTATATTTTGTGAATTGTGTTAGCCAAAATATGCAATGTCAAGGGAGATGCTCAAGTAGAGGAATTGTTGACCGGGTCTTCTAAGCTAACTTTGCCTGTGTAGTAACGTCATCACAACCACCATCAGTGAGTGAATGTCTGTGCTCCAATAGAAACCTCTGGTTAATACGTAATCCTGTCAAGTGAATCCCAGCCAAATTAATAAGCTTTTAGTTGTTGTATGTATACCTACAGGAGCCGTTGGCACATGGCATTTCGCGATTCAGTGCGGTTCATAGTTCAGCAGCTCGCAGTTCAGCAGTTCAGCTTGGCAGACTCGCAGTTCAGCAGGAAACTAGCCTCTGCAGCTCTCTTGGCATTGACTATAATTGCATTTGTATTCACCATCTTTAATTTCTCATTTCAGCTGCGAAATGATGACGGAGGACCAGCGCCGCCTTATAAGGTAATTGCTCATGCAGGTTAAAGACTGAATGTGCCCATTTCATGCACTGGTAAAGCTAGTGCTCATGTTAACCCTGTGTAATTCCGTGCCCAAAATGTAGTGTGTTGCTTGCGGTGAGTGAAAAACAACAAATGCCTTACTCGCAGCCCTAAATCATTATAGTACATCTCTCATCAGCTTTACAGAACATGCTCGTATTGCTGGCGAAACAATCGAAATATGTCAAGTTTGTATTTGGTGCTTGTAATTGCTTTGTCGAAGCGATACACTTCCCCTTTTCTTTTCCTTTGTTGAATACTTGCGTAGCCTTCTCAGCATTGCACCTGATGTATGAAACGAAGTAAGTGACACATACACATCTGCCATGCAGAGATAAGTTAATCCTTCGTACGCTAGCTTAGATACACTAAAAGCTCGTTCCTTTGGATTTCACTGGACCGGTGGAAATGTCCTAATTAGCAAATTTCTGAATTATCGAGAGCACCAAGCAAACAATAAACAAATCTATGCTACTTTGCTGTGCCTTTATTTTATGAATTTTGCATAGGAGCTGTGTAAAAGATGCTATTCTGGTCACTTTCCAGCTCCCGTCTCATAACAGTTGCAGTGACTGACCTCCATCTCTTAATTCACCTATGAAACGCCGTTGGCGAATCACCGTGCATTTGGTGCCATGAATAATGCAGATTTTTACAGGGACAAGAAAGCAAGTACGAATTATTCGATTTTCTGAATTAACGAGAGTCGAATTAACGATGCTGTACTGTAGTACCTTGACCTGCTTGTGTCCGTCATGCTCTGTAGTCAACTACAGGAACGCTTTAATTTGCAGCTGCTATTTCACTGGCTAATTGTGGCTAGAGGTGCATCAGTGCACTGCACCGGTCCCTGGAAAGGTGCCATGATTAAAATTAATTTCGAGGGTTTAATGTCCTGAAACTCAGTGAATGAGCTATGACATGCGACGTAACTGTAGGCACTAGGTCAATACAGTGGAACCCCGCTTTTACGTTCCTCACTGCTGCGTTTTCCCGCCTGTGACGTTGTTTTTCATCGGTACCGGCATAGCTCCCACAGGATCCCATGTATTGCGAACCCCGCTGTTACGTCGCAACTGTGGGCCTATTCCCGCATGATGCGTTGCAACCTGGGACGCTGTACCCACCCGGGCACCGCTATTTTGATTTGACTTTTCACAGTCTTGGTCACGCTTGCAGGCATCGCCGCCCGCTGGTGGCTGCCGAGATAGCGCGAGCGCCAGCGCTATCTCGGCAGCCACGCGATGTTCGTTCGGCAGCCGAGCGACACTACCCCCCTCCCGCCTTTGCGTCTTTTCATGCTCGTTAAAGACGGGAGGTGCGTTTCCTCCCCGCTTCTATGGCAGGCATCCCGATAGGGGTGATGTTATCACCTCCGAGCGACGGAGATAGGCCGGGCTCGTTTGATCTCTGCTTCAGCTGTTTTCGTCGTCCCCACTCGCGTGCTTTTATTCTAGTGTCCGTACTTTGGGCTCTGGGGACTTCCGGAGAAAAGAATCGGAAAACGGGACATCACACTCCCAGCCCATTTTGCGTATGACTGCTCTCGCCTGTGCAGCGAGGGGCGCGGCCACGCGGATGTCCAAAGTCTGTCCGTGCGCGCGCCGGCGAGCTAGTTTGGCCCGGACGGTAAGCGCAAAATATGCGAGGAATTTTTTTTTTGTAAAGCTGGCTGAATATCAGGGGTGCGCAAATTATGCGAGGGCGCAAAATTTGTGGGTAAATACGGTAAACAAGCACTGAAGACGGAACGTGAAAGCGCTATCGAGCGATCGCGGACCCGACGCGACCAGCCGTACTCGCAATCACAAACCACGCGCAGGGTGCCAGAACAGGATGCGGTGATCGCAGTGACGGGGTGACTTGCCTCCAAAATTGGTGCGTCACGCTTTAACTAAGCCTCAATGATCACAGTTTTGATTGCGATCTCTGAGGCCATACTTTCTCTCATCGGGGCGCCGGAGGCTATAATGGCGGCAAGTTCACTGCGCTCGACAGCCGTGAACAGAGTCCTAATTATCGAATTTAGAGCTAGAAACCGTCCGAAATATCGGTCGTGTTAACACATTAAGTCTATGGAGGCACTGGCGGTACCGCGCGGCTGTCCGGATTATCGGTCGGCGACCTAGATGGCTCACATTGCTGAAATAAATTGGTTGAAGTCAAAGCGGCCCTGTTCTATGGAGCTTTCCTCACTCTTGCGTTTTCCCGGCTGTTCCGTCTTTTTGCCCCGGTCCGCTGAAAAACGTATGAACGGGGTTCCACTGTATTAACAAATCAGGGCTCTTCAACACGTCTCCAAAGCATGGTCTACAAGTGTTTTGGTTTTGCATCCAGCAGCATCAAAGCACGGCTGTCGCAGTTACATGGAACCAGGGACCTTGTGCTTACCGCGATGATGCTCCAACAATGACCCCAGGAAACACAAGAAATAACTTTTTTAATGTTTATTTCTTGTCTCAGTGTGTATTCTTTCCAATGTAAAACTATTGCTCTCTGCTACTCATCCCATTTTATGTTCGTGTTACACTTTCTAGCTGTTGTGTTTTGCTGCCATGTTGTGTGGGGAGAACAGGGCCAGTCGAGCAGCTTTTGTTGCAGCTTTTATCCCGTCTTCCTCTCCACATGTTGTACGCATCCAGTACTAGTTTTGGTAAAATAACTCAAACGCATGCCCGTCCTTGCCTCACGCGTTCAGTACAGCGCACTATGCATGTTTTGATGTGTCAGGCAGCAGTGTTCTGATTTCGATGTCCGTTGGCGGACACCTGGATTGAGCCCGAGGGCCTCGTGCCAAAGATTGCGCAGGTGGGCGGCCGTGTTGGCAGAGCATTGCACAGCCAAGTGGGGGAGGATGTGCCACGTCATGAAGAACCTCCCTGTCGTGAACGCAATGTTGAGCAGACTGAACGTCGAAGTGGACGAGGTCACGCCCGGCAGGCTCTTTCTCTGCCAGGCAGATCCCATTGGCAGCAGGATTAGAGATTGTGAAGGCATACCTGCGGAAGAGAGCATAGTCTTCCTCTACTCCCTGCTTCAGAAGCACCGCTGCATAGAAGCTGTTGAGGCAAGCTTAAAGTTTTGTACTGCACGTTGTATAGCCACTTTCTGGATCGAACGCTTCTGCCCGTTTCGTGGTGACAGTGTACATGTTGTGCTGATGTTCGGTATAGTGCTGATGTTCGGTATAGTCAGGCTTGTGTAACCCTACCTTTATGCTAGCTAGCCAATGTCAACATCTGTACCCAAAGAGGGCATTATTACTCATATTAGGGGAGAAAACTATGCAGGCACCATCCGCATTATTCAGTTTCAGCCATCTGAGACACTCGGGTGTGGACCATGCGAAACACGTTGGGTAGCCGTGCTTTGAACCACGGAACTATGCCAACTTGTCCTAATACAGTCCTACCCATCTGTAACATTATTGAAGTGCCAGGGAAATTCCTTTGTTATAATCAGTAATTGTTATAACCTGATGGCATGAAAAAAAGAAAAGAAGCTAAACAAGCTGTTGTGTTGTGTGTATGTGAGTGAGGTGGAGGGGGTGGCTAAAAGCACCTTCCCACGCTCTGTATGCTTCACTGCATGACAATGATGTACATGATGTACAGCAGCCCAAAGTTGAAAAGGAAAGTGTTCCTGTCTAGAGTGCTTCAGTTTAATGGACACCATTTATGGCTTCCCTATGGTACCAGTTCCACCACAAAATCCTGCAGGGAAGTAAAGCCCTGCAACAGTTTTCTACGTAATCCTCTGGTGACATCACGTCAGGAGCTTATTGCCTCACGAATTGCCTGCCACTAAAATGCTTTCAGCCCCGCCACGGTGGTAGTGGCTATGGTACTTGGCTGCTGATCCGAGGGTGACAGGATTGAATCCCGGCCGCAGCGGCTGCATTTCGATGGAGGTGAAATGTTGAGGCTCGTGTACTGTGCGATGTCAGTGCACGTTGAAGAACCCCAGGTGGTCAAAATTTCCGGAGCCCTCCACTACGGGGTCTCTCATAATCAGATCGTGGTTTTGGAACGTTAAACCCCAGTAATCAATTACTAAAATGCTGTTGGGTACTAGCAGGGTTACAGTGCCAGGTTTGAGGGCAGTTCCTCCACCTGAGCTCGTTCACCCTCTTGCCTCAATGGCTGTGCTGGAAGCTGAACAGGGCGGTGTGAATAATGAGCAAGAAGCTATGCCAGTGTGCAATGTGTGTCACGACCTGGAACATTCTTGCTTCCCTTTATCTTTGAATGTATTCGCACTTCCACAATGATGACACATGTGTCGCCAGAGTCACCGCAAGGACATGGCACTGTCCCACAGCATCTGTGGTAACTGTGCCCACAAAACAGCCAGTGGTAGATCTCCCACCTCCTTCGCAGTCCTGTGCCTGCCTGTTGACATGTCCGTTGAGAGAAGAGCAGGCAGGCTTTTCAGATGTATCTTAGAAACGTAATTTCTATTTCGCTGCTGTATGCAGTGCAATGACAGTTGGCTAACACATTCACATGAGCTTCCACGACTGATTGGCAATGTTTTCTTGCTAGTATAAGGTCAAAAAGTGTCGCAGGGCCCCCTAAACGTTTACTTTCTGTTAGGTTGCTGTCAGCAATGAGGTCTTCACTTTTTTCTCCTCCTTAACTTAAAAGACGTACTATAATATGTGACATTGCTTGACAATTCTTTTGCCGCTGCATGCTTTTTTCCCGTAGTCTTGCCATCAAGTCGACCAAATGTTGTGAGTTTAGAGCGATAAAAACCGACAGATTTCATCAGTCCAGCACATTTGCACGGGTCACATGCAGCGTCTTTTGCACTGGTGTGTGAACGGTGTTGTAAGCTTGCTGCATTTGCATGCAGTTCAAGCCTCACCTTAGGAAGGAGCCGGCACTGCTCATCACCAATGCCCTGCTTTACAACAACTGCCTGACCTGTCTTCGGGTGCACCACGCAAGTCTGAGTGACCAAGCTACGTTGTCTCTGTTCGTCGCCTTGTGCCAGTTGCTGAAGAAGCAGCTGCGTGAACTGTCTCTGGAGAAGCTCGATATCACATGTTTGCCAGAGACACTGGATGAATTCAGAGAAGCGCTTGCCAGGACTCAGAGCCTCACAACACTGACGCTCCTGAACATCCGCGTAAGTTCCAAGCCGAAGGTGCGGGCACGCGAAGGGTATTGCAGATACTGTGTGCATTATCAAAGCATTGCAGTTTATTACGCATTGTAGTCAAAAAGGTGACTCGAAACTTATTTGTGCAGTCACTGTGGGATTTGACTTATTATTGAAGGTAACGTGATGCTATTGTCGAACATAATTCCCCATTTCTTAAAGACATTTTTGCTCATTTAGCAGGATCTAACACAGTAAGCTTTGGGCATGTATATATGTCCCGGTCTGGACATAGGGCGCTTAAGCGGTCATCCAATCACGCGATGGTGAAATATATCATTCCTTTCACTTCAGCACATTATTTTTAGCAAGGCATGTTACCTACATAAAGACATTTCGAGAGATGGTCACAATTTGTTTCTACTATGAGTAAACTTTTACCCCTCACCAGGTTGTAATGCAAATTGCGGTTACTCTGGAAGATGTTGCATAGGGATTGCTTTAGGAAGTGGGTGAAATAACTTATAGGTTGTCCACAGTGGACACGAGCAAACTCAACATCACCCAGCTCGATTCATTCAGGGACCAGCAGGTCAAACCTGATTACCCTCTCACGGGCCCTCTGGACACCTAGGATTTGAGAGGGCCGGTCTTGAGCTTTAATTAGCTTCATCATGTCGTCTTCGGTGAAAGGGGGAGTGGCAGAGGCACGGCCCCACAAGACATGCTTGAACTTTAGGGAAATACTTTTTTAGATTGATTTCTTGTTGAAAGAGTTAAAAAACTGAACTGCCCTGTTTTCATGCCACTGTTTGGCACTCTTTTCCTTTGTATTACTGTGACTTGCACTGTCTCACAGAACACAGTTTCCTGAAAACAAAGGCTGCGTGTGGTTTTCTTTCAGAGATTTCGACTGCCCTCATGCCACAGATCAGTTTCATACTTTGCAGTCAGGATTGCCAGTGATTGATCTACTGTTTTCCATACCTGTTTGTTTGCAATGTCCAAAACTGGTCAGGAGGCCTTTAAGTTGAAACATGAACAATTGTAACTCAGGCAGTGAAATTTTGGTACGCTTGTGTTCAGTTGAGTACGTCTAAGAAAGTACTCTTAGCAGCAGTTGTACATATTAGTTCAGGTCTATTTCCAACTCGAATCTCCTGTAGCACTGGTCGTGCTTGAAATTTTCGTCTGTATGCAAAGACTACTGCAGTTAAACCTGGCTATAACGAACCTCGATATAACGAATTCCTCGATATTACTAAGATTTTCAATTTCCCACCATAACTCCATAGAAGAACGTTTTTGTAACGTCTGTATAACAAAGTGGCAGTGGGAGAACCCTTGGTATAATGAATTCTCCCTACCAACAACCTAGTAATTTCGCCCCAAATATATCGAATTTTAGCGCGAGCAGCGTTCGGATCCACTCCTGCGGCGATATTCACTCCCGTAGATCCACTCCCGCGGCGAAGCGATATCATTGCCAATTGCACGCACGCAGCCGTCGCGGCAACCTTGTTTCTGCAGAATGCTGCCAGTGAAACACGAGGTGAGAGGACGCTTGCTTGCATGGGCCCCACTTTCTCAACTCTTCTGCGTCACTCGAGTTGGCGACACGACCCGTGCCGCCGCGGCTTTGTCGTTTCGTCCCTCCTCCAAACCTCGTGTCGTCTTCCCAGTTGGTTGTGCAAATGTCCAGTTTTTTTTTAGCCATCACGCCGTTCGCGTTGGCTTTTATTTTTTTTATGCGGTACACACGAGTTCAATTAGACTCCCATATCCATTCATTCATTCGCTTGGGTCTGTAACTGCAAGAACGGCTGCCTCAACGGAGACGCAGCCCACCAATCCTGCAGGAGCTTGGCTTTCATTGCGTGCGAATAGAGCAGCCATGGACTATGTGCAGTTTCGGGGGTTCTTTTTTTTAAATATTCTTTTATGGGCGACTGTGCCACCCCTACCGAAAAGATGTCGAATGAGGCGCTGGTGGAAAGTGTCCGATATCACAGCGATGGAGACGAATCTTTGGAGGACAATTAGAGCCGTGCCTTCCGTGTTTTTACCGCGAAATAAATGTGTTCCGGGCTAAGCGCACCTCCAGTTGCCCCTTTGCTTCATTTGCATGCTTTTTTTCGAATTTTCATGCTGAAACTGGATATAATGAAAACCTCTTTATAACGAAAATTTTCGGTAATTTGTCAATTTCTTTATATCCAGGTTCAACTGTATAATGTTGCCTCTTGTAATTCCATTAATTCAGTGCATTTATATACTTATATTTCAAAACAGTGGCGACTTCCCACCGTGGCAAACCATGAAGTTTTGTGACCGTGTTTAGCCTCTAAATTAGTGCTGACCTCCTTACGTGTCCTCCTGTTGCAGGAGCATACGCATGCGTCGATGAGTGCCTTGAACGTGGCCCTGACAGGTCTACAGGCAAACAAGAGTGTCACCATCCTGAAAATGGACACAAGTTACCAGTACGACGGGTCGAAAATACTGAAGGATTTTCTCGTTAGCACGGTGACCCTGACTGAGCTGCACATTTACTGCAGCTACGACTGCAGTTCCCGTCCCTGCCTGGACTCCATCTTCGAGGTGCTGGCAGACAATGTAACCGTGAAAAGGCTCACCCTCCGCAAGTTTGCCGTGAAGGACATGACGTCCTTCAAGCAGCTCTTGGGCGTCAACAAAACCCTCGAAGATGTGACCTTCTATGCCTCTCTGCACACTGGGACGGAGTTGCAAAGTCCCCTGAAGACACCTACCACTGATCAGGTCAGCTTGAGTGTTTGCATCTGTTGTGTTTTATTTCATTATCGTGATGACATTCATCCTGTTTATTGACATAAGCCACTTCCAGGGCTATGTAGTTAGCACCGGAACGACAGTGAGGGAGCACGTCACTTGAACAACTGCACTGACAGGCCAACAGCTGACAGGCCAACAGCTTTCATGCATGCATGGCAGCCACACTGTACATACCTTACATGCACCAAAGTGCCACTAGGATGACCATCAACGCCTAAAAGGTGCTGCATTAGTGACTGCACTGCATGTTGTATGACAGACCCAAGCAGGCCATCCATGCCTAAGGATGCTGCATTGCCATTACAGACTCCGAGTTGCCTGCTACACGACAGCGTTCGTCATAATAGTGGTTCGGCTGAAGCGACTTGCCCCATTGTTGTAATGACTACCTCTTGGGTTACCTTTGTCCTGCACTAGGTAATTTCACTCAGTGGATTCATGCTTTCAAATTTCACAATACCACGTGTTACCAACTGCACTACTCTTGGCACCTATTTGTTTAGTCCTGGATGAATATGTTTTCAAATATTTCACCGATACCAAAATGTTCAATATTTGGCTTCGTTCAAATTTTATCAGGCACTGTTCCGAAGTACGATTTTGCAGTGATTGAATAGGTGAATTTTCACGCTTATAGTACGTCTGGTAAGGTGGTTTCATCGTAATGTGGCCCATGCTGCCACAAAACGAGCCTTCCAAGCACAGTTCACAGTGCCATAAAGCCATGCCTCATTGCTGAAGCTTGCATGTAACGTGCACGACATATTTTCTTTTTAAAATTTTAGATCAAGTTGTGCAGATCAGTTACATAACTTACCATAATGCACCATAATTTGTTACACGTAATCTGCACACCCACTTATCGCAGAATGCAAAGCGCACACATACATACATATACTATATATACAATGCTAGATCTGTGTGAACGGCAAAATTTTTAGTGCAGAGCAAATTTGAATGTCAATGTTTGAGCATTGCCCCAGCGCTTGTGACCTGTATACCATTTGTGCAAATAGAGTTGTTTTTCATGTTTACGTTGGAGTTGTATTACAAAAAGTTCAGTTTTTGTGACCCTCTACCCTATGACAAAAAGAAATGGTGTGAAAGCATGTTGCAACCTTGTTTCATTCTGTTCTATATTGTAAATAATCGTGTGTATTTTGCTCACCCTGCTTGGACTTCATGTCCGCAGTATTTTCTAAATAATAAAATAAATACCGTATTTACTCACATAATGATCGCACTTTATTTTTCAAGAAAATTGACACAGATTTCGGGGTGCGATCATTATGCGAGATAAATTTTCCACTAAATTTTCCGCAACCTTTAATTTTTTCATTCACTGACCCCCTAACTTCCATTCAGAGTCTGAAGCGTAACTGGCGTCAGTGTCGTCGCCGCTCGATTCCCTGTCGGAACCGGCAGTGTCATGACAGTCCCACAGAAGGTTATCTCCCGCTCTTTCGAGCGCATTAGACATGCCTGTCTTCTTGAAGCTGTTGGCGTGGTGAAAACTACGGCATTTGTCTTTACTGCTATCCTAATACGGCACATTTCCACCAAGGGTTGGCAAAAATTAGGCATCTGCTCGGTGTGTGCTGTTCACTTGGTGAGCTTTGGAGAGTTATTTACGTAGCGTTCGACAGGTGGTAAACATGATGATCGTCAACTGGACTTGGCACACAACATGTCGCTGCGGCAAGTTCGGCATGCGATCATTACGTGGGGTAAAAAAAATCGAATTTCGACGACAAAATTTAGGGGTGCGATCATTACGCGAGTGCGATCATTATGCAAGTAAATACGGTACCACATGAAACTACAGAACTATGTTTACTGTTAAACATGGGCAAAAGAAACAAATTTATTGCACCGTCAGTGTACTAGCATATGATGGCCGTAGGAAAATCAAGTCCTACAGAACTGGCCTAGCAAGCAGTGGGCGTACAGATTAGCTAACTTTGCACAGTGCACAGGTGTTAGCGTCACCGCAGTATGCAGTTGTTAGCTTCATCACTGTACGCAGGTGCGAGCTTCGCTGCAGTGCACGAGTGCCACCTACACTGCAGTACACAAGTGTTATGCAGCGAAGCGTATCGCCTGTCACAAGACATAGGATGTTTTGCCCCATTAATTATAGACTTCAAGTAGTTCGAATGGTAAAAGTTGAGTGAGAATCGAATCAAAATTTTAATGTTTGCACATCCCTAATATATTGTCGCGACGCAGAATAAACTGACACGGGACCACAATGCGAAAACGCAGAACTAGATCTGTATTCCACAGAGAATACTACAGGGACTACTGGAGCAGCCGCAGCAACTTCGTCTTCATCCAAATGCCGGTGGGCGCAGCTCGTGCTTCTCATTTGATAGTCTGCGAATGCCTTCTTGCATAGTGTAGTCGTAACAATATACTGTATATCAGAATTTTCCCTAGATGCATGGCGATGGAAATGTCACTCATCGCTCTGACTGACCCTGTTGAAGTTTTAGATGCATGAATCGAGAAAAAAATTGTAACTGAGAGCTCACAATACCACCTGGCCAACTCCAGTGCAGGCGCTCGAACACTGGTGCCCTAGGTTCTATTTTTTTTTTCTATGTGCGCATCTCCTTTTGGAGTCTATGCAGGTGACAGATGTGCATTGTAGCTGCTAGAAATTTGCAAGCAGAAATGGTTGTCGCCCTTTTATTTTGTGTAGGAGCTTATGCAATTTTGCAAAGTGGCGGTGCGGGGACAATGTCGCGTATTTAACTAGACAATTTGCGTGATGAAATACTTTCAGACGAATTTTTGAAATTCTTAAACTTAGCATCTCAACCCCTCCTCCCCTCCCCCTATATTTCTCAAAATTTCGAAAGCTCAAACATTTCTGGGGAGAGCCCTGCTACAGTATATGTACATATGTTGTATGACCTGCGGAGGTAATGTGCACATTTACTTATCGTTATAAAAAAAAAAAGCTGGGAAAGCCAACCCCGTTGATTAAAGTTTATTTTTGGCATGAGAAGAGCCAATATTTTTAAAAACTTGCATGATGCAGTTGTGTTAAGGTATTGTGCGTAGCTCACTGTTTGACTACTTTGCAGATATTTGATGCTCATTACTCCTCATCTGATTGTTGCTCCCAAAAAATTGACAACTCCTAAGCTCGCGTAGGCTTCACATGCGTAGGTGCTGCTGCTGCAGTGCGCATGCCTTGGCTGCGAAACGTACTAACTGCTTCCAAATAGCAGTGCAAGCCTGAAACATTAACCACGTTTAACCCCTTAGTGGCCACTGTTTACAAGCCTTATGTGTCAAATGGCAAAATGCCGACTAACCTTGTGTCCTCTCCTATGCAAGCTGCCGTCTTCCTATCTCTCAATATTCAAGCTAGAATTTTTCATTCCATTACCTATAGCAGGTTCTTGACCTCTTTTTACTCTTATTTTTTTATAATATCCAAGTTTCTGTTTCATGTGTGAGTCAGTAGAATGAACTGGTGCTGTATGCTTTTTTTTAGTTTAGCGTACAAACGAAAATAAATGGAGCCCTTGTTGGATTCTGTAGTGTATGCAGTTATACATTCGTAATGTTCACACTCTTAAAGAAAACCTGCAGGAAAATATTAAGTAGAGCTAGATGGAAAGACTATTACCAAACCAAATTCAACACTTGTGGAAAAAGAGCTCTCTTAAATGAGGATACGGTTAGAATTGATGATTCGGGGCGGCTACCTATCTTGAGACTCATTGCAGTACCACCCATGTGGCATATAAACACACACTGGCATGGTCAAATGAAGATTACATAAATTTTCACATCGTAGAGTATATGGCCCAAACTAGAGAAGAGCAGTTAAATTACACTGCATGTTAAATCTGCCAGTTCTGTCATTTCATAATTAAAACATTTAGTGCATGATTTTTCATGCAACATATCCATCATTTATAAAGGAACCCAGTTCTGCTCGTCACCCTTGCTGATCACATGTGCACAACTAACCTGACGACTCTACTTCTCTACGTTAGGTGCCCGAGCAGCACGTACGCACTGTGATAGAGATACTCAAGAAGGGGACAAACCTGCGCCGCTTGTCCCTTGACTGGAACTGCACGTCCAGCACTGTCCGTAGTCTTCTGGAAGCATCTGAAGGTTCCCATTCGCTTAAAGAGCTCCACTTGGGTAATGTCATTATCGACAACCCCTATGTCTTACATTGGACGTTCGTCACGAAGAAGACGGATCTCAGTGTGACTGCATCAAGGTGAGACTTCCATGGATAGCAGGTGGATTGCTGAAAGTGGCTCTGTGCGTTACTGTATACCATGCTGCATTGTAAATTGCCATGTTGTTCATTTCGTGGCTTCTGTCACTGCTGCAGAGCTCTGAGAACACATGCTGCACATGTGTCCTTCAACACCATTTAAATACCAAATTGAATTTTCAGGATGTCAGAAGAACTTGAATTCCTTTCCAGCCTCGAAAACCCTAAAATTCCTGAGATTTTCACAAGGTTTGATTCTGTGGCTCTTGTTTAGCGAAAGTTGATCGTTGTCTCAGTGTGTTTCATTTTTAACCATGCTCGGTGACATCATGACCACAAAGCCAAAGTGATTGCGTGAGAAAGAGGCTTGTGCTTGTTTGCTGTGTTTTCTTTTTTTTTTTTTTCATTTGGTTTCCTTCAACATCTGCTTGGCCAAAAGGCATGAGTTTCAGGCCTCTATAAAGCCAGAGCAGCTTGAACTCCTTGGAAGACGAGAAAACTTGTGTCAACGCGCTTATGTGTTAAAAAAAGAGTTTAGTAGTACTACCGTATTTACTCACGTAATGAAAGCACTCACATAATAAATGCACCCCAACCTTAGTAGTCAAATTCCGGATTTTTTTTCTCCCGCATAATAAATGCACATTAGTAAGTGAAAAATCTGTGTGTTAGAAATGGTGTCGAAGAGATGCTACGCATTAAAACGAGCCGATAGAAGCCACGGCTCTGCAGCCAGCTTTAAGCCGACAGTAATAAGATATCCCAACAGATAGCACAAGAGCACGGCGAACATGGAAAATTTGAATTGAATTCAGCAAAACCGCCATTGCATCCATCATTGGTGGAGAGGGGAGGGGAAGAGCATGAAGAGTGAGAGGGGCGAGAGGGTGTTACGTATCAAGGGTGGCAGGAGACTATCGTCTTTCGATGTCATTTGCAGCGAAGCAAACAGATATGTGGCTCTTTATTGCTTTATATTGACCCACACGATGCAACAAAATAATGTGTGTTATAAATTGAAAGACCAGGATGCCAAATGCGCACATCGTACAAAATTTT
This sequence comes from Hyalomma asiaticum, assembly GCA_013339685.2. Classification (NCBI taxonomy): domain Eukaryota; kingdom Metazoa; phylum Arthropoda; class Arachnida; order Ixodida; family Ixodidae; genus Hyalomma; species Hyalomma asiaticum. Next base: position 108,891,975 of record CM023483.1, on the reverse strand, counting down.
CAGCAAATGTTTTGCAACCCTTTTAAGGCACGAGTTTTAAAAAAAAATGGACACTGTACATGCTGTCATGATGCAAGGTTGCGTTGAGCCCAGACCTCACTTGGTACCATGGCAAAGTCTTCGGGTTGAGAAACGCTGAAGGCCGGAGTTGGAAAACGATACGAAAGGTTTAATGACACTAGGAAGACTTATTTACACGTTGTATACAGAAAATGGGGTACAGCGAAGAGCGAACATGGATGGACACCACACCCAGGGTCCAGAGCCCTTTCTCCTCAGTTTGCGTCGTCCTGAAGACGCAGTAAGTCCTGCCCTTCCTCCCAGTGAGGTGCAGTGAAGCACAGGCCACATCCCACCAGCCGAACAGGTTGGCTGGTGCATCAGTATTCCTGAGATCTGCTGGAAAGGCACTTCCCCATGGTCCGAGGGTCCTTGCATCTCTACCTTGGAACAATGCAGTGGGCAGCTTGCCCATGGTGTCATGCTGTTGACGTCATGTTTTGACATCATGCTGATACTCCACAGAAATCCTTTTATGGCAGATGAGTTCTGCGGAAACCCGCAAGGTGGAGTAACATTAATGAAAGGGAAAATGAGCATCCACCCGTTTTGTAGCACAAGGCTACAATTCTTTTTTGTCAAATGAGTTCTGCGGAAACCCGCAAGGTGGAGTAACGTTTATGAAAGGGAAAATTAGCATCCACCCGTTTTGTAGCACAAGGCTACGAGGAAATCCATATGGATTTCTCATAAATGAACGCTTCCTAGTTGCCGAAAAATTCGTCCTGGTCCGGGTTTCGAACCCGGGACCAACGCCTAACCGGGGCGCTCGCTCTGCCAACTGAGCTAACCAGGAGGCTAGCGATCGACAGTGCGAGGGCGACTCCATCGACAACTCGAAGCCCAAGTCCGTCAATATCGAAGCCCAAGTGCGTCAATTCTTTTTTGAGAAATCCGTGTGGATTTCCTTGTAGCCTTGTGCTACAAAATGGGTGGATGCTAATTTTTCCTTTCATGAATGTTACTCCACCATTTTTCCAACATGAATGTTACTCGATGGATTTGCCCTCGCGCTGTCATTTTGCTAGCCTCCTGGTTAGCTCAGTTGGCAGAGCGAGAGCTCTGGACAAGCGTTGGTCCCGGGTTCGAACCACGATGATTTTTTCGGCTACTAGGAAGCTTTCTTTTTTTGAGAAATCCATATGGATTTCCTTGTAGCCTTGTGCTACAAAACAGGTGAATGCTAATTTTCCCTTTCAGAAATCCTTTTAGCAAGTGTTGATGTCAACCGCAGTGCTTTTAGTGAGCGTGGACATCAACCACAGCACCCACCATCACGAACATGAGGGGAGAGAAAGCTGGGGAGCATGGAAGATGGCTGTGGTCAATTTTTGTCCGCACGGCGTGTCCTTTTCTTCTCTTCTACACTGAACCGTCTGGCTGGTGCTGGCTAACACTCGCAACAATGCCATGAGTGCTATGACTGTCTATCGCTTTGTGCAGCAAAGCTTAATGTGTGTGAACTACCGTAGCCTTTTTTAAGTTATAGTTTTTCTGTAAAAGTTGTGATTATACAGCAAGCCGGTGTGAGAAACATAAGTGGTGCCACCTACGTTTTATTTTTTTAATTTTTTTGGAGACTATAAAACATCTTCGAATGGCAAGGAGTGCTTGGAATTGTAGGAGGATTTGAAAGATGATGCACTGACGCTGTTGAAATTCCGTTTATCTGTCATCATCAGCAGCAGCAGCCGAAGTCTATTGTATATCCACTACAGAACAAAGGCCTCTCCCAATGATGTCCATTCAGCTCTGTCGAGCATGTCTTGATTCTGTTTGATGCTTGTGTGCTTAATCATTTTCATCAATCTGCACAATCTTAATTTCGTCACTTCACTTAATCCTGCCTTTAGGAGAGCAGTGTGGGTTATTAGTAATAGAAAGTGCATCATAGCAGACTGCGCATTTTGTGAATCAAACAATGCAAAATGCTTTGAGAAATGACAGTGGCTACATATGGCAAGAATAAACACAGAATTGGATGTAGCAGACAATTATACAAACTAATGATATATTCAAGTCCATCTCACTGATGCAGAACAGCTTCGACGAAAAACATTTAGTGGAGTGTTCCACTGTCATGCGGGTTCTTATTTTTCATAGAATTCGTAATGAAAACATGGTGTATATGTTTCTGGCCCAGGTGTGCGTATACAAATGGCAGCTTGAGCGAGCTGGTTCAATGCTGGAAGTCAGGAGATAAGGAGACCTACGTGCACTGCCTGTACAATGTGAACCTGGGGGACTTGAGCCGCGCGTTGTCTTCGGCCCCTGGAGACCACGTGACATCACTCAGTGTCGTTGTCGGCAAGTTTTCCAGTCGGAGCACAGTCCATGCACTCGCAGCCTACTTGGCCACCACACTTAACCTACGAGAGCTCCAACTGCGACTGGACGCTATGCCGCAGTATTTCTACCTGGTGCTCTGCTCTGGCTTCCAAAGGAATGTCAGCCTAGAACGTCTCTGCATATTTGGTAGGTTGCACACTGTTCATTATTAAGCACGCACTGCTGGTTATACAAAGATATGTACAATTGGCGTCAAATGAAAGCCAAACAGCGGAGCGTGTGGCCCAGACATTAGCAATGGTATAGTGCACACCGTCCAGTTATCACCATAGACATGCCCACACACCCAGTTTGGCAGCACTGCGCGATCCCCCTGCGTGAAATTTTTTTTCCTGTTCTCTAGTTTTGATAATTGAAAGGAGAAAAATAAAAAAGACGACAGGAGATAAAGTAACTGCAGTTTACGGCGAATATTGTAGCACAGTTAGCGAAAAGCATGAGTGCTGTCGGCGCCATATGAACCGCGAGCAGTGAAACGTAAACTGCAAACTGATTATATTTGTTTTCTTTGTATCGTGCCCAGACGCCCGTTGCATTGTGACGCTAGAATAAAAGCGAATAACTGCAAGTGATAAGACTAAAGGCATTTGGCATGCCCACGCAGGCCACGATTATCACCATGTGAGAACTAGAACAGACGCAAACATAACGCACAATAAAGGGATCATGTAGTGCTTCCTAACCGGATGTACGGGTGTCATGGGTGATGACTGGACGGCACACACTATACCATTGCTAATACCTGGGTCAGATGCTCCGCTGTTCGGCTTTCATTTTACGCTGACTGTACAGTCAAACCTCATCATAGCAAGTTTATTACGACATAGAAATTGGTTCAGTGTATCCAAAAATTTGTTATAAATGTGTGTTTGTAACACTGTTTTAATGGCAATGATATACTATATTAATTTGTTGTAACTGATAATTCATTATAGCCACATCTGTTATAACGAGACTTGTTTGTCTAATGGGGAGGGTCATGGGATAAGTGGTACCAAGCTGCCTGCCATGTAGTAAATGTAGTCAAAGTGCAGTTGAAATCCGATTTTTTGGACCCCAAATTTTTCAGACATGCCTGGTTATTTGGACTTTTTCCTGGTACCCAGACTTACTCCGTAAAGTCAGTCGATTAGGCAACTAAAAAAATTGGGCATTTTAGGGCGGGCTGTTGTATTTTTCGGACTTTCCAAGCAAGCATGAGCTGGGCCGACTTCTACACAATTTTAGGCGTGTAGCCGCCATCTTGTTTGTTAACGTTTTCCTCCTGTAGCCTTGTGCCGGCTTTGTGTGCCAGTAACTCCACTAATCTGATGCTGGATCAAGGCTGAAATACTTGTCTAGGAGCTTCCCCTTCTGCAACTGCAATTCTTCAGCAATGCTTTTTTTTCCCCTTTGTTTGCCTGTTCGCCTGTGTGCTTGTCATGCATTTCACGTGGGTTACCGAGCTTATCGCGTTGAGGTGATAAGATGATGGTGCTTCAAATGAACATTGAAGGATTTAAGGTCAGCAGCGGCTGGCTAAGAAACCTTAGAAAGTGTTTGGGTCATAGTTTTAAAGAGATTGTGCTGCAAAAGTGCAGCTGTTGACCCAAGCATCGTTGCAAAGTACCTCTCCAAAAAGCTACAGCAGCTCTTACACAAGTACTCACCAGACAATACTTTTGTGATGAGACCAGACTTTTTTTAAGCTTATGCTAGGCAATATGCTTGCCTTTGCTGGTGACCCTTGCCATGTTGGCAAACGCAGTAGGCAGCGGGTTGCTGTTTGAGATGGCAGCGATATGTCGGGCACAGAAAAACAGCTGGGCTTGATTGTCGGCAAGTCCAAAGCTCCAATGGGCTTCAAAGGCATTGAGTCCCAACCTGCCTTTCACAAAGCTAACAAGAAGGCCTGGATAACTCATACTTCTTGAAAAGTATGTGAGAAAACTACATTGCAAATTTGGTGTAGGTGACCGCATAGTTTTGTTGTTCGTCAACAACTGCGCAGCACACGGGCACGTTAACAATGTGAAGAGGAGAGGATTAACCAGGTATCCTAACCAGATCTCTATTCTCCTCTTGCCTTAAAGCTTCAACAGCTTCGTGAGGACATAAGCTTCCTGCCTGCACTCTCATTAGCATTAGTTGAAGAGACAGTAAGTTTTCAGTGAATGCTTACAAGAAGTACCCAAGCTGTTAGACTGAAATTGTAAAGAGTGAAAATTGAAGGAGAATATCTCAGCAACCTACAGGTTCTGTCAGGCAACATTAGCCGTAACTTGCACAAAAGCATACCTAAAGGCCTTAGCCAACAGAATGTTATTTAGGGGACGAGGGAAGTGTTCAACAGCCTCGCAAGAGAATGAACCTTCACAGTTGGCATTGGACTTCTAAAATCTGTGCAAGGGGTATGCTTCTTTAAGAAAACTTTGACGTATGTTATACACTGCTCTGAAATATTACCGCTAATTATGTGAGTAGGAGTTGTGCAAAGTCACTGTGGAACATCTGAGCTATTTTATGTGAGCTGTGAATTCATGAATCAGATGGGTCCACATAATTGCTCTAAAACATGCAGCTTAATTAGTGCAGCATCATTTCTGTTTGTGGTGTGGAGTAATGGATGTGACACCATGTGCTTATCTTTTTTTCTGAAGTTGCCATATGTTATGGAATTTCACTAATGTAGTTGCAGCTTCAGTTGTTTCTCATTGCTTAAAGTTCTCTTCGTTGTCAGATGTGAGTGCAGCACCCCCATGGTACTGCCTCCGCAGCCGTTTTTTTATATATATACATCTTGCAGGATGTGCTCAGTATAGCAGTGTGTTCATTTTCACCCTATGACGATCCCCTTTTCTTTGTCTTTCATTCTGCATAGTGTCGCATTTGGACCGTCAAAGCAGTGCAGCAAGCAATTACATGTCTGTTGTTTGCAGTCAAGTGTCAAAAGTTTGTCATTGTGCAATACCTATACATATATGTATGCATAGTTAACTCTCGCGTGTTTAGCTACGTATACAAATCTACATGACACCGAACATTTTCATTAAAAAGGTCTAAGAGTTTAGTCGGCGCAACACTACATGTGTTTAATACAGGCCTTCTCAGCTCATGGGTGATGCCAGAATTTCAAATATACTATACAGTCAGTTTGCAATTGATGCAAACCTCACAGAACCGAAAAAAGCCTTGCCTTGTATCAACTGTTCATTTCATTACAAAGAACAAAAAGGAGCATGTTGATTAGTCTAAAACCTGACTGCTGATGAAAAAGGGATCTGTCACTTATGTCTGCTTCCGCTTGTGTAATCTCACTGCGAAAAGCAAGTTATGAGGACTGTATAGATGTTTATGAGTGTTGACTCTGGGATGCCGGGTGTGTGTGTGTCTCGGATCTGGATGTCGTTGTTCTCTTTGTTGAGCACGATATTTGGCATACAGGGACCGAGGGCCTCTGCATCCCCGAGAACGGCCAGCGTGTGCTGTTTTCCTGGATGGCGGATAGTAAGAAGCTCTACAGCATCGATGTGAACATGCACATGTACGACACCAGGCACCTGCTGGAGGTGCTTGCCTCCTCGCAGCACACAAACTATGTCCTCACGTCCCTTACTTTTAGCAAAAGTTGGGCCGACGAGTCAGTGCTTCAGATCATCCTCAAAATGGTAAGTGCAGCAATGGTGGTGCCACAGTCTGAAAGCACACTGGTAGTCAGTGCAAAGGTTCTCCAGCATGATGTTAAGCTGCAGCCCAGGCCCATAGCCAGGATTTTTTTTCGGGAGGGCCCACTTGTTGACGGCCTTGACTATTTAAGAAAAACATCTACCGTATTTACCCGCATAATTTGCGCACCCCTGATATTTAGCCAGCTTTATAAAAAAAATTTCCTCGCATATTTTGCACTCCCCGTCCCACCCGAGCCAGCTCGCGGGCGTGTGCACACAGACAAAGTTTGGACAGCCACGCTGCCGCGCCCCTCGCTGCGCAGGTGAGTGCAGTAGTATGCAAAAGGGGCAAAGGGGCTGCGAGTGCAATGTCCCTTTTTCCGAATCTTCTCCGGAAGCCCCCGAGCCCAAAGTACAGTCACTAGAATAAAAGCACGCGAGTGGGGCGACGAAAATGGCTGAAGCAGAGATCAAATGAGCCCGGCCCATATCCATCGCTCGGAGGGCACATACGATAGCATCCCCCTGATCGGGACGCCTACCGTCGAAGCGGAGAGGAAACGCTCCGCCCGCCTTCAACGAGCATGAAAAGACGCGAAGGTGGGGGGGAGGTCGCTCGTCTGCCGAGATAGTGCTGGCGCGCGCGCTATCTCGGCAGCCATCAGCGGGCAGCTCGTAAACCCTTCTGCGTGCAGCGCTCTCAACGCAAAGAGACTGCGAAAAGCGTCCCTGGAGCAGCCGTATTCTCTTACACCAGCGTTTTGATGTGTGACGTGTGATCGTACCCAAAGAGTTACCATATACCATGCGCGTTACATTACACGTTATTTCGAACGTGTATGCGAAATCTCCGCGTAATTTGTGCAACCCCTTTTCAGAGCTCTAAAATCCCGAAAGAAAATTAGCAAATTACGCGAGTAAATACGGTATATTCATTATTTATTTTGGTTTAAATCACGATGTGTACATTAAGCGGCTTTTTAAGGTGCAACATTATTAATATGCTTAAATATAATTATTATTGCTACACTATGTTATTAACACTACCCCGCCAAACCAAAATTTTGGGAGGGGCCTGGGCCCCTAGAGCACCCCCCCTGGCTACGAGCCTGCTGCAGCCTTATGTGAACTTGAAGCCTGAGTATCTTGGTTTGTCATAACACGATGCATTGAGTTCCTAAAATGACAGAAAAAAAAGGACAAATTTATGTAGGGTTGGAACCAACAATCGCACAACTCTGAAATGGACTGCTGCCTAACAGCTGCAGTTCATATGAAGTGTAGGAATGCAGTGGCATGAGCACACTAAACAAAAGTAGCTTTAATGGATGGTGATAAAGACAGCATATAGAGATATAAAATTATTTTGTGGTGGAAATTCAGCATTGTATGGCCCCAAGGACTATTGGTACCTAGCAAGGAGCACTCTTTCCATTTATGTTTTATCATTGCACAATAGAAAAAAAAAAGCAAAGAAAAAGTTTGTAATCATTCTCCACTGTGCATAAACAAAAATACACATTCCATCTTCATTTCTTCCTGTTATCCCTAAAAGATAACCAAGTATGGTTTTAAATTACAAATACAGTAAAACCTCGTTATAACGAAGTTGAAGGGGGAGCCGTAATTAGTTCGTTATAATGATTAGTTCGTTATAGCCAGTATACATGTCATCTATGGGAATTTCAAGGGGAATTACGATTGCTTCGTTATATCTAATAGTTTGTTATATCCAAGTTCGTTATAACGAGGTTCTACTGTAGTGCCCCGCTCTGCATTCTGAAGCTGCAGTGAGCTCAAGCTAACAGCATATGATGTTGAATTAAGGTATAATGCTCCGGAAAGCAAAGATGTGTGCACTCTCTTCAGGCTGTCCATGTCCAAGTGCACTAAAGAATCCCTGACAACATTAGTATGTCTGATCCATCTCGACTGTACCCAGCGGCCCATATTTCATTTCGGTGTTGTTACCACCTCTTTTGGAGTGTTACAAAGGGGGTGGATGTGGAAAAGATGTTAGAGAAACTCGTCTGTGATATTATTGTACCATCCATTGTTTCTTTTATGAAGGAAGATGACATGGTGGTGGCAGCAATATGGTGGGAAAGGCCATTCCAGTCTTTAGTAGCTGTGTGATGGGATGGTAAACAACAAAAAGCAAAAGTTTGCCCACATTGATGCAGAACATGGTGATCCTTTCAAGAAGTTACAAATTTGCATACTAGGGAACGTCGTAGCAACTTGGAAGAGAAATGTCATCCTGTGTAGGAGAGGAGCTGTGAAGCTCTTTGTTGGCATCTCCCATAATTGTAAAAAAAGGCCGCAAAAGTTAATGGCCATATTTAACAAGTCATGGTGGATGGGCACAAGGGATGTGTGCTTCACCTTGACGTCATTTCTTTGCGCCTCATTTGTCTGAATGCAAGATTGCAAGGAAATGTAGTCGCACCATAACAGTTGATGATGGTGATGCTGGTGAGGGAAAACATTTTAGTCTGGTGCTTAAAAGCGCCTTAGCTGTGTGAAAGCATGTAACTGCACCAGTTACGGGATGCCTCGCCCATGAAAAAATCGTGTCCTGCAACTATTTCGAATCGTTCCAGTACTACTCTTCAACTGTCACTGGAGCGCCAGCAGACCTGCACACTTTCGGAATCTCCACTGTGTATTATGAACACATCTCATCTTGCTCCCACATCACCCGCTAAACAATCTACGTGTGTTAGTAAAGAAGGCATATGCACGAAACAGAGTCAAAAAGAGAACAAGAAGATTATGCACCCTGTGCCCTTTGAAACAGTTTCTCCTACACGTAGCCACTCAATGGAGCAACCGTATGAAGATCTTACTGCTTTCTCATTTTGAAACATCTGTGGACTTAGACAAACTTTCATCATACATTTTTTATTTTTTTATTTTATTTAGAAGAACCTTACAGGCCCCATGGGGAGCATTGAGTAAGGGGAGCAACGCAGAAAACAAAAGTAACCTATACATGATTGCAAAAAGAGCACACAATAAGATGCTGGCAAACCGGTGTAATAAATGGAAACAAATGGAAAAACAGCACAATGCATACTCTTAAAAAAGGAAAGAAATGCAATATCATGGCAGCACACAACTTGGCACATTCCACATAAGAGGGGGGGGGGAATTGCATTACACGTTACAACGGAATGTATAATTTGATGAATGTGAATATTTGTTACGATGAGAAGTGTAGGACCAGGAGTTCCCTAAATTTATCTTTATTTGTTTGCGCGACAATGTTGTTAGGAAGCGAATTCCAGAATCGAATAGCTCGTGGCAAAGCCGAGGCGTTAAATGCATCAGTGTTCCCATAGATGCGATTATAACTGAAGTCGTTGTGAAGACGTCGTGATGTACAGGGCGCGCGTACTAATGGCAAGTGTGATGGCTTCATTTGATAAACATATCTATGGAACAGGGATAAGAGTGCTATGTCACGTCGACTACTTAGAGTTTCAAGGGAAAGGTTGAGTTTTATTCGCGTTATACTTGACTGGTAGTTATAATCGCGGGAAATAAATCGACTAGCTCTATTTTGGATAGCCTCTAACATGCGGATACTCATACCTACAGTTGCATAGCTGCCAACTTTTCCCAGTCGCTCACGAGGCTCCCAATTTCGGATCAGTCCTCCCTATTTGTATGGACACCGCCATAAATCTCCTGATGAACAGCCTTAATGCCACTGCAAGAAGGAAATAACAGAGGACCGCGCTTCTAAAAATTTTCTGGCCTTGATTGGTCAGATTTTCAGGTCCCTAGGTTGGCAAGTATGCATTCAGCACTGTCTCTGTCCGTACTTGCTTGCATACAAATTTTCTGAAACGTTGCAAGTCCACTGATGGATATTAATCTCGATGCAGATCCGGCGCAATCGCAAGCTGCTGCGGTTTGCTGCAGCATTCGCTTGCGGCACATTGGAGAGGCGCGCAGCGCGCGCCTTCAATATTGCCAACCAACACCCTCAGCTCACAGAGGCCGTGCAGCACATCGGACGCTGCAGTCAGGACAAAGCCAAACAGTTGATCTCGGAAGCTCCTTTACAACTTAACAGAAATGTGAGTATTATGTCGGTATTTTGAAAGGTGGATAATGAAGGTAGAGTTTCTATATACCTTGATGTTGCATTGCCATGCTGTGACCAAGAGATGGTGGTCAACTTGTTCTGCTTTTAATAGCGAAGCTGTTCTAGCTCAAGGTAAAATGTTCGTCGTGACCTGAAAACTTGGCATATCAGTTATGCGCCGCAGGGGTATACTAAAACAAAGCCAGAATGTCCTTTCTGGTTAAACTGAAGCACTTCTTCTTCGCACTAGTTAACATTTCGCACAACCAGATCGGAGCGCTTTAGCTGCAACATACTTTACGATTCCTTCAAGTCCTTTATGCTAACATTGCAAGAATGCTAGCTGATCCGAGTGGGAATCAGAAGCAGGCCATCTATGTGGCAGGGGGGTGTTCTATCAAAGAGCCACGCCAGATTTGGACGCTGCTTTACAAAAAGTCCCTATACGTGGTGGATAGCAAAGCTTATCCATGTATACTGTGTTATAGCAAGGAGGCGAACAAGGAGGCCAGAGAGTAAAGCATAGTATATCCTTGTATAGTATGCTATGGTATGGGGGGGAGAAGAAGGGGGGAAGAGGGGGGGTGGAGATGAGGAAGAGGAAAATGAGGGGGGGGAGATGGTAAGCATAGCATATTCATGTACAGTGAACTCCCGAAAATTCGAAGTTACCTAATTGGAATTTTCAGTTCATTGGAAGTGAAGTTGGGGTCCCGTCAGTTTTGCATGCAAGCCAATAGAAAAAAAAATGCTCGGTAATTCGAAGTTAGAAGTCTAAGGTGTCGGTTAATTAGAAGTTATTTCTCAAGCTGAACCCTCTTGTTAGCCTCCAAGTCTCTGCCCTGTAGCTGAGTACTACGGGTAAGATGCAGCTGTTATACACTTTCCTTTTCAGAGACAATGGTAAGTTACCATTCATTATCTGACAATGCTTGCCGAATGCACTCCACCCCATTCTTCCATAGCCCTCCATAAGGAGAGCAGCAAAATACCTATAAGAAAGGGCATAAGACAAGGGGACACAATCTCTCCAATGTTATTCACAGCATGTTTACAAGAAGTACTTAGAACATTGGATTGGGAACAGGTGGGTGTAAGGGTTAATGGGGAATACCTCAGTAACCTCAGATTTGCTGATGACATTGCCTTGCTAAACAACTCAGGAGATGAATTACAAAGCATGATTGCTGATCTAAACAGGCAAAGTAGAACTGTGGGCCTGAAAATTAACATGCAGAGAACTAAAGTAATGTTCAATAGCCTTGGGTGAGCACAGTGGTTTGAGATAGCTAGCAAGGCATTGGAAGTGGTAAGTGAATATGTCTACTTAGGTCAGGTAGTGACCCCTGATCCGAACCATGAGGCTGAGATAATTAGGAGGAAACAGTAGAAACTGTATCATAAATTTCATGAGAAAGAAGAGGTCATTTTGTTATCTGTAAGGGAAACAATTTTAATTAAAATGAAGAAACGAGATGCAGGGCAGGTATTCTTCCTGCATGTACTTGCGTGAAGAGACCCCACACTCCGAGCTTCCTGTCTGTTTCGCTGCCTTTCTGGGCCTGGAAACATGCAAGCATCTGCAGGAAAAATTAATTTCCTATTAAGCGAAGGTAGACTGTCCTTGTTTCTAGTTTTTCTCGTCACTATAGACGGCGTACCACAACTTCATTCTATAAACAGAATAAATTGGGGCCAACGTGGTGGTGCTTGTCCAGTGACATAAAAGATGTAGATTCAATCTCTGTCGCTGTGGTGGCATGCTCAGTGGAGGCAGAAATGACACAATGTCGTGTACTGTGCACTTTTAGCACACATTAAAGGGGTTGCAAAACGTTTTCTGAAAAGTATGTATGATGCGTGTATTTGGAATCCTGACCCTCCAACATGTAATATGCTTGTTTCGTTGCATCGTACAAGTTGACTTAGAGCAATAAAAACTCTGTTTCGACTTCCCAGCACTCGTTCCCCTCAGCTCCGCAGCTGACATCATCTTAGTCGCCCGTGGCCTCTGAGGCAGACCAACCTCAGAGGCCACGGGAGAACAAACCATGCTCCAACCTTGCTTCTGTACGGCGGCACCACATAGGGTCCAGGTATTTCCTTATTTTCTAGCGTTCATGTAAATCTATAATTTTAGAGCAAACGAAAGCTAAAAATATGTTTATATTTTTAAAGGTCTTTAGTTGACATCACTGTAACTTCAGTGCGGATGCTGGCTTGTGGTGTCGCACAGTCATTTCAGGAGTGAAAGAACAATGGATTTCAAGTGAGCGTTATTAAACGTACACTGAATATTGCACCAAATGTTTCAGAATCAGCATGCCAGATGCTTATCGAAGCACTGAAAATTATACAACTAGGCAGATCTATATTCTTTTCACAACTCCTTGAAAGCACTCCAGATGGTCAAAATTTCCAGAGCCTTCCACTACTACGTGTTTCATAGTCGTATTATGGTTTTGCCATGTGAAACCTCAGCAATTATTAGTTCTTCGTAAATCGGGTGAGCATTGCATTAATGTGACCTTTTAGTTTCTTACTTTGAACTTGTGAAAATTGGTTTCTCATTGTATTGGAGGTGTGTGCTTAAATTGGGTAAATGCACTGTCGTACATTTACTGGTTCAAAGCACCAACTGCAGTCATGCTTGAATTAAATAATGATACGTCATTTACTGTGATTGCAATTTATCTACAGTTCTGGTGGCTGACGGGGATAGTCAAAGACAAGATCACGTGTGCCACCCCATCAACGTCAAAGCAAGTTCAGTTGGCTGACTGCAGCGTCAGGATCTTGGACCACATCGCCTCGTTCTTGAAAGTGGGAGATATCGTGAACTATGACGAGCTAGCGAATGGCAAGTCGGAATGGCCCTACCTTGAGGACCCTGCCTGGGGACACCCCAAGCCCAGTAGACTCTTCTTGTGAGAGGCATCTTACACACCGCACAAAGCAAATCAGTTATAGACTGTGCCCTCTACACCATAAGAGTGCTGTGAAAGTTGATGCTGAACAGTTGCACTGGTAAATGTCATTGTCCCATTGACTATCACTTCTTTTTGTTATTTTATTGGTAACTTTTGAGAATGAAGTAGTAGATTATGCCACTGTCGTGTTCACGGTACTGTAAGTGACCGAGTGGTCTTACTGATTGACTCTTGAAAAATCTCCCAGGCCTGCGGATAGGGTGCAGCACTGTGGCGGCATAAGCTAGACTTTGCTCATTGCTTTTTTTCAGTCTTCTTCCATATATGCTTCTCCTGCTTCTCTTCTTCCGTTGCCTTCTTTTTCTGTTCCTTGTTATTCATCCTCTCCTGGTTCCTCTTCTCTCCTTGTCATCCCATATGTTGTCGTCGTCTCATGTACCTCTTCTGCTCCTTCACTGTGCTCTCCCAGTTCATCATCATCATCATCACCTTCCTCTACCTCCTTGTCATCGTTGCCTTATTCTTCTCCTTCCTCGTTTTCTTCGCCATTGTCTCCCTCCTTTTCTTTTTTCCTCTTCCCTCTCCTGCTCCTTTTTCCTGATTTTCGTCATTCAAACAACAGCCGGCAGCTGACAACGTCCTGAAACCCCACTCCTATCATACCAAAGCCGTGGCTGAGACTAAGTGGTCAAAGTGATGAGAGTCAGGGATGCGTAGCACTGCCCTTATTGAGCTGAGTTCAGATCCGCATAAATGTCAAGTTTTTCCTCATTGTGAGTGAGAGTGCTTGCGGACACCGCTAGCGATGACAGTGGACACCAGCGGCAGCGATTTCAGGTTGTCATAGCAAGCCCATCATAGCTTGCACCGTCAAAAATGTTCCTTAGAGTTTGTGTTTCGAGGCAAAGGGAAAAGAAAGGATACGTCGTCTCATTTTTGTAGCATTTCTGCATGACTGGCAATTTCTGTAGTACCTCACATTTCTTACCTGAGCATGTTCTTTTCTTTTCCTTTCCTTTCTTTCTTCTTTGTTTTTCTTTGGAATTGCACTGACTCACTGAATAATTCTGAATGCAGTGAAGTTGCATGTGGATGTCACTTTATGTAGGGATTTCATGAATTTCCAGTCTCAAAAGGGAAATAATGCTTTATTCACACTATACTAGCTCACAATAAAAGTTTATTCCCTCTCACCAATGGTAGTACAAAGATAATAAAGCAGGTAGGATGGTAGACTAGTGTCCTCTCCCTATGCAATTAGTGCCCTACCTGTCCTACCACCTCCACTCCTGCACCTTTTCCCTATTTTCCTGTGAGTACTGGGAACACATGAAATGTCAAACATCTGATTGGCCCAGGTGTCTGCTACTATAAGCACTTCTTGTGGGCCCACAAATATTGAGAATACCTGGTTCATGTTTTTTTTTTTGTTAGTATTTATTGCCTGGAATTTTGAGGTAGTACATGAAGCAAAACAAAAACATGCATATTGTGGGAGATGGCCGCGTCTCGGCCCACAGTCAGTCCTGGCCAGCCACTGCAAGGGCACCGTGCAAAGCAAGTTGGGCTGACAAACAGCATGGGCTAACAAACAGCCACGTGCCGTGTACCACACACAACATGATTGCATTGTTGTTGTCTCCTCTTCTCATTGTCCCTCTGGCAGTGATCCCCACACTCTCCCTCTCTCTGCGATGGCGATGACAGTGCTCTGTGGCAACCTGCGTAAAGATGCGACACCCTCACCAGATGTGTAGCACTGAATGGGGAAGCGATTGACCAGGTTTTGCAGCTCAGGACACGAGGTCTTCCAGCATCACAGGGCCCTAAACCTTCAAAGGTCTTCCCGAAGCCTACAGGTGCTAAACAAAATCCTGAGGCAGGCACACAACTGGTCACCCTCACCGACCTCATCCTGAGTAGTGCGTCCAGCAGGCGTCCAGTGGGTGCAGTTGCCCAACAACACCAGCCAGCCACCACAGACGCGACGCACAAGGGAGGGTCCAGAATCTGCTCAGTTATGCTCTCTTTTTCGTGAACCTGCTGGTGCTCCCAGCGCAGCATCCCAATCTCACACAGCTTGCTGTAGCAGAAGTTTCTTTCCAGCTCTAACAAGTATAGAGCTTCCTTGAGCTCGGTGACCTGGCTCATGAGCTCTGCAATGGTATCAAAGATGCCCCTGGCTCTGGCGCCACCTTCAGGAACCGTCACCTACCTTGGCAAGTGCTCTAGACATCTGGACATGGGTGAACGAAGCCTCCAGTACCGGTCTGGTAATTCTCTTCATACTTGTCCTTGGCACAGCAGCAGTGATGCAGGGTTGCATGGTATCCATACAATTCCGATGTGGGATAAGTGTGCAGCATGGCCTGGCAGTGGTACAGTAACAGGACCCGGGTACTGGGCGTTGAAGTGGTCCTTGAACCACCGAGCCACCTCTAAGGTATCTTGGTAACTGCGGCCAGTCACTCCACCGGCACTTCTCGGTTGATGCCGACCTGTTCTAAGGCCTCTCGCAGGACCTCGAAATTCTGCATTAATTTGCACCCTCGCTTGGCCCTCAGGTACAGTTTGCTTAGACTGACAGCTTCCGGAAAGAGCATGTCAGTAAACTGGCAGTATGCAGCCCTGGAGCTCGGATCTTCCACTTTGCCATACATCGTTTCTAGATACAAGTTGACCCAGTGAAAAAGTTCCAAAGCCTCGGCCCTGTCCCTTGTGTAGTTACAGGTGACACCGGCTATGGCGCAGCCGGCACTACAAACAGTACCAGTTGTGGTGGAGTCGGCACCGGAGAAGATGTTACCATGGCCGCTACACTACTCTGGGGAGCCGAGTTGGCCATGAGCCGGTCTACAAGCTCTTGGTTCTCCTGGACCGTGCTCTTTGACCTTCAAGCCTACTGTCTTCTGGTTGAGCAATGGGCCTTGACGGTGGCCTGTGAGCTTTCTGGGGCTGATCGCTCATCATGGTACATTCTTGGAATTCCCATGCTGGTCTGGACAGCGATCATACATTGGCTGCGGAACGAACGACGCAGTTTCCTCCCATGAATACGGTCCTTCCGGGAACGTAGCCGGGGCCCCACATTACGCGCCATTGTGGGATATTGTGAATTTTTGGATGGACCATTTTCTTGTGAGATTCGTGGGAGAAGCCGCATCGGCCTGTTTTGCAGCTTGCACCGTCTACGTCACCTCTGTCAAAGCTGCATAATCTCCAGCCATGGAAGCTGGTAATCATTGTGGGCAGCTGTTGAGCGAAGGCGAGTGCATGCACCGGCTCTCCCACAGTTCGCGCAGCAAAAGCCATGAGTTCAGCTGATGAACAAGCAAACGTCGTGGTGCAGCAGGTCGATGAAGTCATCTGGACGAAAGACAAATGTGCCAGCGATGCCAAGATATAAAAGCCGACTATGGCCTATGGGTCGAAAGAAAGTAACGAGTGTGTTGAAAGGACGAACCACAAAGACAAAGAAAATTACAAATCGGATGAGAAGTGTCCAGAAGGTGACAAAGAGGACTACGACAAGTGAGACGACCCAAAGTGACATGACAGTCTCGAGAGTCGTACAGTAAAACCTCGTTATAACGACGTTGATGGGGAGCGGTAATTACTTCCGTTATAACCATTAGTTCGCTATAACCAATATCAATTTCATGTATAGGAATTTCAAGGGGAATTGCGATTGCTTCATTATATCCGATAGTTCGTTATATCCGGGTTTGTTATAATGAGGTTTTACTGTATAATGGCAGATGAGTTGTTCTCTGTGTGCGGTGGTTAGTGGCACTGCTTCAAGATGTGGCTAAGAAGAATGAAGAGCAGGAAGAATTAGGTGTGGATTAAAGGCACTTCAGAATGTTGGCAGAGTTTCAAAGAGTAATGGGTGCTGTTTAGAACGAAAGAATTATGAGAACAAGGGCAAGGGCATCGATAGGAACTGGGCGTTCAACGACGAAGGTGATGATGACGCTGGTGAATGGTGAATGCACCGGTGAATGGTGTGGGCGTCTGACGACGATGGTGGTGATGACTATTCCGTTCACTGGAAATTGGTGGGAAGTTCTTGCCTGGGTGCCGGTGCCCCAACGTCCTTATGCAGCTTTTCACACCAAGTCAGCGATCCAGCCTCCCATGTGCTGCACAACTGAGGTGGCTGGACGGCCTCACAGCAGTTGCTCACCTGCGACTTGCCAGCTGTACCTTCCAGTGACTTGCTGGTGCATTCTACAGAGTGAGGTTGGTAGGCCGCCCCAGTACGCTCCTGTGCCTGGCTTTCGATTTAGGACCCACGGATCCTGCAAGACCTTCAAATGTTTAAGACCGCAGGATTCTGGAAGACCTTGTGCCCGGGGCTGTGCTACCTGGTCTCGTCGCTGTATTCTGTCTGTGCACCAGCTTCTAAAATTTCTCTGCCGACAGGGACGCATGCAGTGCAGATTATTGTCATCACCATCACAGAGGGAGGGAGAGCAGGGGGATTGCCACCAGAGGGACGCTGGGAAGAGGAGGCGATGACGATGTGATCATGTTGTGCATGGCATGTGGTGTGTGGCTGTTAGCCCATGCCTGGAATGGACTAGACTTGCTGTTGGGCGCGGCGCCCTTGCACTGCTGGCTGGGACTGACTGTGAGCCGAGATTTGGCCATCTCTGACAACACATGTATCAATGTCACCCATCAAAAATGTGGTCTGTGTGTATTTTTCAAGGGGTTTCTGCCAGAAGAAGAATGCAGCTCTTGCTTGGGCAATACAAATAAATTATGTTTGTGAAAGTTTTAAATGTGTTGAAAAACATGGTGCATGATTGCAAGAAATGCAGATGAAGTTGCGATGCCAGCTTTCTTTTGTCACAGTGAAAAATGCTTCAGTTTCAGGCACTGCCTCCCATATATACATTACTGTCAACATATATTTGTTTTCTCCTTTTAAGGCACTCCAGAGTTTCAAAGCTTTTGTAAAGCAAAGCTGAGCACTACCTTGAGTATAAGCAGGCTTCACTGCTTTTAAGGAAGCAGGATGATTTCCTAGATACCTGGTTGTATTCTAGCACAGCTCTAAAGCTGCCTTAACAGCACAGTTGTTGGGCAACAGTACCCACTGTGTTTGTGTTTGTACTCTCGATGCGGAGTGTTCCCTTGCCTGCGACCCACTACCCACTGCCATGTTTGACGCACACTTGGACTCAGCCCACTGCTACATAATGGTCATGACACAAAGGCAAAGAAAGACAGAAAAAAAGAAAGTTGTGATTGCGGCGTGGTAGTGGTGAAAAATTGCAGAAAACCACGAGGGAAACGCAGGAGAACCAAAGCTCCGCTGTTTCAGCAGATTTCACACTGGGTGCAGCTGCCTTCGAGCTCTTTATCGCACCTTTTGTAACATGCCAGACGATCGTTGATTATTGTTTGGGCGCAAGATATGCCCCAAAGGGGTGCAGTGCTCAGGGCAATGTATGCCCTGAAAAATACAGTGATGTCGCCAAGTCCCCACACAACCTAGCACCTCAGGTAGCCTCCTTTTCCCCCTCACTTTTCACCCCGTAACTTTTCGTCCCTTCACCAACACCCATCTCCCCCTTCTTGCTTTTCCCTCTTATCACCGCTATAAGTAAACCAGCCCCCAGTCACATCCTGAAGGAGCCAAGCGGGCTACCAAACATTGGGTGTTCACTACCAAATAAAGAAGGTATCACCCAGTTCACTTTACTTATCAAACCCTACCAGACAGGCAACACTGTCAGAATCTTTACTAAATGTTATTACCATACTTGGAAGGGGGAAAAGGGCATTTCGTGCGGTCATGCGTTAGCTTAGATGCCTCAAACCATGAACATGCTGTTAAAGGGACCCTGCGACACTTCTACGGCTTTTCTGGAGCACTGGAGTGTGGGTAGTATTGAATACTGAGATGAATGCAAAAAGAATTATTCGAATCGACGCACCAGAACTGAAGTTATAGTCCTCGAAGTTAAAAACATGAGCAGACGGCCTGGCAGAAACGTTCCCTTTTGCATTTCACTCTCCCACTGACGTAAGTGGCGGGATCCAATCAGCGCGCACCTCTTATACAGGCGATACCTGAAGTTTCTTCTCAAGGTGGCCTGCACAATTTACTTTGCCACCGCTCTTTTTGACAGAGTTGTCATCGTGGTTACAACACGGATGACGAACCAAATGTGTCAGTCAACAGCACGACTATTGCGTGACTTCTATCTGGAGAGGCAGTGGGCTTTTGACACATTATACTGAAAACAAGTTGCTTTTTCTTGCGTCGGAATTGCTTCTATTGTGTCACTGACAAGCCCCCAGCACTTTCAGGTGCACCGGCGAGTTGCCTCATAGCACAGCACCGCTGTTGCTACCAACCGGTTTCTGGCACCCCTTCGCCGCCAGGCACACACTCAAAGAAAGAAAGAAAGAAAAACTACAACAATTGCCTCCCTGCGTGGCTAAGTTTTTGTTGAGGGCGGACAGCAAACAAGTTTCACGTGTTTGGGGCTATGCCTAGAGGAGGCGCTAGCTACGCTTTTTAAACCACCGCGAATAAAGCATGCGTTCATGGGCCGAGGACATCCCTGGACATGAGTATTTATATTTTTTGAGCGGAACCACGTGGCGTAACAGGGATCAATGAATGTAAAATGCGAATTTGCGTGTCAAACCAATAACAATACCCCGCCACAGTCGTCACTTCCTGTAACAAAATTCACCGTTGTGTGCCGCCACGGTCCAAGAAAAACTCTGTGGAATGTGGTTTCTTCATTGAAATAGAATGATAATGACTTTACTTGTGGCGCTCCCACTCTCGCTGTGGTGTCCCCGCATGCCGCAGAATAAGCGATAAAAAAGGCATGCTCAATTGGTGTTGCAGGGCCCCTTTAATCCCTTGCTGCGGAAATCATTACCTTCTTCAGGGTCTTTCAGGATCTTTCCAAAAGTACAGAGGTCCATTCACATGTTCTGGCAAGTTGTTGGTCCCTTTAAAAACATAAACATACTGTTCACTTTTGTTTTCTCTAAAATAATAGATTTGTAAGAAAGCTAGAAAGTAAGAAGATAGTTGAACCAAGTACGTCCCCACGTGGTGCCACCGTATAGAAGCAAGGCTGGAGCACAATTGTTCATTTTCCTGTGGCCCCTGATGACGCGCCAAATCTTGCAGGCCATGGTGGCCGCTAAGATGATGCCACCTGCAGAGCTGATGGGAATGCACACTTGGAAAATGAAGTAGTGTTTTTTTTTTACTCCTGTAAATCAACCCAGATGATGCAACGAAGCAATGTGCATTGTAGAGCCAGGATTCCAAATGCACACATGATAATAAATTTTCAGAAAACATTCCACGACTGCTTAGTGACCATTCGTTATCTTGCCTTCTCATTATATACCTTGCCCATGCCAGTTTCTCTTTCTGGATTCGAATTAAGAGGTTATCAACACACATTTGTTCTCTGACCCGCTGTGCTCTGTTCTCATTACTTCAAATGTACTTCTGTAGTTTTCCATTACATGGTTTGTTGCACCTTTCTCAACCTAAATGGAACCCTTTTCATAAGCATCATGCTTTCTGCCCCGAAGGTAAGTACGGGGAATGTGTAGCTGCGGTGTACTTTCCTCTTGAGGGTTACTGGTACACTGGAATTCATAATCCAAGAATAGCTGCCAAAAGCATTCCACCACATTCTTATTCGTCTGGTACATTCTCGTGATTTAGGTCTGTGGTCACTACTTGCCTTAATGAACATTTCTTCGCCACTTCCAGTGCCTTGATACCAATCAACAAATTAGTAATTACTGTTCTTTTCCAAGACTACTGGGCATTGCCTTAGTTTTCTGCATGTTAATCTTAGACCACTGTTAGACCAATCATTATTTTGTAATTCAGTGGTCGTGCTCAACACCATATCCCATAGGCTGTTAACAGTTTGCAGGTTTTAATTAGTGCCGTCATTGACTTGCTAGTAGCATTTAATAAACTTTTGTCCCTAAGTGTTCCCAGTTCAGGGCTGTGAATAAGCCCTGCAAACATGCGGTGAGTAGCAATGAAAAAGCCATATCTCTCTGCTATATATAATTTTTTTATGAACTGGGATATATTTCTTTGTGGAGTGGCTCAATCCTGGAGGTACGGTTGGCATCTGCAGGGTTGGGTGAGGGAGACAACCTACAGCCACAAACTCACAGATCTTGCCATAATCAGATAGCAAGAGCCCTCTGACCAGTGCACCACAGTGACATCGCCAACCTGTTGCCTTGCACACGTGTCATGGGCTAAAAAAGGTGAATGGGCCACTCCTTAGGCACTTGCAGTGGCTGCGGGACCCACAACATAGGCAAAGTTTAACGTGAGGGGGAAGTTTAATGCCACACGGGGTGCTCTCAACCTGAGCGTGCGGAGCGAGATAGAGTTAAACCTCATTATAACGAAATCGAAGGGGTTGCCACTTTTGCTCGTTACAACCATTATTTCATTACACCCACAGCACACATTTACTGCAAGTATTATACAGCGTGCTTACCGAAGAAAAGTAATGGGAGAAATAGCATGTCACCGCACGGCGGTATACAACAAAACAACCGCATTTCAGAGATAAAAAGGAAAAGTCACTGCACCTACTTTATTGCAGTTCAAAATACCTAACACATTTAAAACAGACTTAGTTACAAAGAAAGCTCATAAATGGACATTGATGCACCTTCCTGATGTGGAGGATGGCTCGTTGCCCTCGTGGGCGCTGAAGTAGTGATGCAGCGCACCTACCACGTCTAGTGCCTCCGACGCTGCTGGCATGTTGTTCTCCCGTTCATCAACAGTTTCATCTTCGCTTTGCAGGTGCAGTATGTGCATGGAGCACTGTCCAGCTTTGTGCATGTTGTTGGAGGATGCGTGGCAGGAGTTTTGAACTGCTAAATCGAGCTGTTGCATTGTGCACTGTCTCAAATCCGTATTGCACACTGTTGTGACATTGGCTTAAAATTTTGTTTCCTAACACAATTTTTTCGATATATCGCATAAAAGACAAATTTTGCTTCATTAGAATAATGTGTTAAATGCATTGGTTTTTATTTACAATGATTAAGTTATTTTTACATTGCCTTTCACAGTTTGCCTCTATAATTCACTTGAACTAATATATTGCTCACTTTAGTTTACTGTATAGTCGTCTTTAATTCGTATTAATTTATACCTTCATATGTTGCCGGGTCCATTTGGATACTGTCCCTTTATTGAGCATTATGCATACGATGTTTTGATTATGTGAAAGTGTGGTGCTTTCTTCCAAGACCTTGATTCTTCCATTGAACACGCTGGGCAGCTGAAAGTCGTCCAGTTTATACAAACGTGTGTGCAGGTGAAAACCTATTCTTTCGCGAGACAACCGTTAAATTACTTTGACGATAAAGGTCATTTACATTGTTACTTCATCTTTGAATAGCATTAATACAGTTTATTTTCATCGTTGATCAACATTAACACACACCGGCATACCAACATAGTGCATACCTGCGTGTTGTGGTATGCACCACTCAGTAATTGCCCTCCGCTCCCAACGTTTTCCCAATTGACTGTATACCATCACCAGCCTGTCTACACCCACTGCAGGCCAAAGGCCTGTCCCATGGATCTCCAATTATCCTGCACTATGTATACTTTGTTATATATACCTTTGCGTACAACACCTGTCGGTGCATGGCAGCAGTGGAGATCAAACCCTGTGCCTCTTGCATTGGAGGGGGACAACCACTCCACCACCAGGGTACTATCTTGTGCCTGGAAAAAAAAAAAAGGAAAAGGAAGAAAAGAAGAAGGAGAGAAAAAAACGTAGGTGCCTACGCTGTTTTTGGAACATGGTGTTCAGTGCTAACACTAGCAAGGAGACCTGTAAGTTTGGGAAGATGGCGGCGTCGGTCGAAGTGGGAAGCACTCACTCCAGATCTCTCAGGCTGTTGCTCTGCACTTTTGAGCCTATTCATTCCCCACTAATGGTCATATTTGATTTAGATTTGTGCAGTGACGCTTCGTTAACCACGTCCTGGTGAAAAGATAGCTCTGTTTTTGAGATACGCTCCAGTTCAGCTGAGTAGGAGGCTTAATGAGAGTTTTTTTTTTTTGTGTGTGTTTTCTGTGAGCGCATTAAGATGGTGCCACCACCTGCACCTAATTTTTCATAATTTTTTTTCAAAGGGTTATTACCATAAATCATTGAAGATGTGTCACGTTTTCTGCAGCCAAACAAAATAGAATGTGATCGTTTATATAGGGGTGTGCGCATGTTACAAAATTTCAAATAGTGAATCGAATAGTTCACATATAGCGAGTACCGATGAGAAAGCTTCAAAGGAAGCAAGTGTCGGAATTGTGAGGGCTTATTTTAATGTTTAAAACCATGAAGCATATGCAGCCAAACACTTTACGGGACTATGGAGGCTATATTGTTCCTCAGATTTAGATGTTCTTGCTTAAAATTCCGGTGACATGGAAGCGAAAGTCTCGCCAATCTACTGTCATCATTACAATATGAACATATTTGTTCGTCGAGCTCTTGGCGATAGGTCGGATCCCTCTCTAACATGCTACTGTGCACGGAGGGTGAAAAAAAAGCTAGGAGAAGGCTTCACATGACAATGTTGAAGCCTAGTCATGAAAAATTTAAAAGACAGAATCATGGCATATAAAGGCCCCAGTCACGTGACAGGAAAGCAGTAAATTAATGTGTGATCAAGCTCCACCTATGGTTACTTAATATCTCGAAGGCTTCACTCACTGCTGCGTGCAAGCCTGCTTCACTTTACATAAATTTTTAGGTTAAATCTAATCATAATGTTCCCTTGTCAATGCTTACACGTATTCCTTTTGAATCAAGTGCTGTGATATTTTAGGGCCTTTTAAGTTTTCACCTTAATGTTTGAAAACTATTCAAATAGTATTCGGTACTGTTCTAAGGTTTACTAGTATTCGCCCGCCCCAAGTCATTTGAACACAACTCGTATGTGAGTTCGCCGTGTTTTTACATCTAGATGACACCACATGTAACGTTAACGTAGCAGGCTGTTCCTCTCAGGTCGTGGTTCCTCTATACGAAAAAAATTTTGTTCTGCACAGTGCCTCCTGTTTCAACGTTAGTCTTGAAGCGCACGCGAATGTGAGTGCTATGCTAAAACTCCCCTGCTTTACTAGGATTGCATCATCGCAACGTAAATACTGCTACGTGACGAGCATACCTCACCAGACTCGATTAGCGATTAAACATCGCGACGAGTGAACCAAGCTTCTCTAAAAATGCGTGGTATGAAACGAGAAGCGAGTTCGTGGATTTGAAAATCGCGCCAATGGCGCATAAAACCGCGCACGAAGTGAATGCACCAAGTTCTCTTGTGCATTGAGGCTGCTTTGTTTCGCCTTTGCTAACGAATAGCACGCGCGTTTTGCCATTTAAAAGCACTTCACCAACTTTGGAGTGCGCAACTGCGGTTCACGCTGGTGAAAGCTGTTTTGCTGTTTGGTGCTTGTGTACGTTGCGTTATCCCTGTGTTCAGCATGAAAAAACAAAGTCTAGTGGAGCCACAGAACACCTTGGAGCCCTGAAGAAATGTATGCGTGTTGTGCCTTGTCTTAGCTACAATCACGAACCGGGCGCAGCAGCAAGCAAGCCCACGTCTACGAAGCCGCAAATGCGCGCGCAGCTCGCGTGTGTGAACCAGGACCACCAGATCTACTACAATCCTTGCGGCCGCCAAATTGTTCAGCCTGGTTCGCCCACCGTACAGTGTGTAGATGTGGATATGTGCTGAAGTGCTCGTGAATATCTCCAAAAGCGTAGAAAGCTGAAGCGTGCGCGTAGGGTCACAGGCCGTGGCGAGCGCCACGGATCAGTGTAGGCACGCCCGGTCGTCGGGTGTGACTGTGTTCGATTTGCTTTGGGTGCACTGGTTATGCTGATGGATGACGATCCAGGAGAGGTGCACCGCCTGGTGTCAGGCCCCTCGCTGCGTCCCTCGTACGTGCGTTTCATCAACAAGACGTGCCGTCACGTAGATGTCATTTGGCTCAACTACGATGGCATGCGCGTCAAGTACAAGAGCCTCAAACCAAATCAGATGTTCGACGTGGACACCTTCGTGAACCACCCTTGGATATTTCGGGATTCGTCGACCCGCGACCGCATGGTTGTCCGCCACAAAGAGGTGTTCCATCCGCCCGAGACCTCGCGCTTGGGCCCCGATGGACAGCCTCAGTACACCCGCAAGGTGGTTCTCATCACTCTGCCTGTGTACTCGCTGAAGGAGAATTGTTTCCAAGAAATACGGCGTTGCATCACCTCGCCCGAGGCCATTTTCCAGACAGCAATCCCCCTTTCACTGCAGAAGGAGTACCTCACCTTTCTTCAGCAGCAGTGAAGAGGAAGTGACAGTGCTCAGCGTGGGACCATCACGTGCGGGTGGACATTCCTCGATGCAGACACACTGTTGGTGCGCAGCTAATGTGCATATAATTTTCAGTGAAAAGCAGGCATGAGAGGTGGTATGGTTTGCGTGCGTGAATGTGAACACTTGAGTGTTTTTGGCCCGCACGGGGTAGTGCATGCGTGTGGTGAGGATTGAAGCAAGGATATAGCAGCACAAACTAGGAAAGGGAGGACCACTGTCCAGTTGTTGAAGAACTGTTCTTTTCTGACTAAAGAGCATGCTGGTTTTCAGCATAAGACTACTGCCAAATACCTGGAATAGTATAACTGGCGACTGACCATCGCATTGTTTCCCGGTCGTCCATTAATGGCCATGTTTTGCAGTAAGCTGACTGTCTTTTGGCATAAATCTAAACATGTTAAGGGCCAACATGTCATGAGACAAGCTGTAGACAAGCTGCCAATCCTGTGCTGGGTTTGGGAAGAGTGTCAGTGTGTGTGCATTCGACGAATGCTTGGCGTCACAAAAAAATTGTAGTGACACTGTGGTGTGAAGGCTGACACTGTAGAAGATAATTATTTATGGAAATGGAGGAAGCTTTGCATATGTAACAGAATCATTTTTCCAAGAAATATCGTTCCTAATCTTGTACTTAAAACGAAAAAAGGAAGTTGTGGCTTGCTGTGTATCAGACAGGCATGTTCGTTTGTGGCACTGCCACGGCTGAATTCATGTGTCAAACAACCCTTTCTCTTTTCTTTTGTTTGCTAAGCAAACTTCTTTTTAAAAATGTTTTGTTAGGGTAAATTGCAGTGGGTTAATAGTGTAGCGCACTGTCATATCGCGGTTGCTATATTTTATTGAAATGAGGGAGTTCTGGATGCCTCAGATGCGATTTCATCTACTCAAATGCAATAAATATATTGCAGGTTCATTCCCACCGCCGTGTGTGAAAGGCTGATTATAGCGCGATATACATTTGCAAATAATGGCATGTGGCTGTTGTGGCATACCTGACACAACTGCCTTGGACAATGCTGCAGTGGCTGTGATGTGCTTTACATATTCAAGATTGTCGGACTGCACGAATTAACTACACGCTTGAAATTTGCCACATCGTTTCAGGGTACTATACGCCTTCACGATCGCAGCTTGAGTGTATAGGGAGAGCCACGGTTACGCGCGCCTTTTCCTTAACACGTAACTGCTATCTGCCTTATTTTTTTAGCACGAACGTGTTTTATGCCGGGGTCATTGTCACTGCCATAATGGATATGATGCAGTGAAATAAACATGTGAGAACAAGAAAGAAAAACACTCAGAAAATCTTCTGTTCATGCGCTGGGAATCAAACTCACATCCCCTCGCTCCAGGATGAGAGGTGGCCGGTGCTATACCATAGCGCTAACGCCGCACATGCTTGGAGCTGTACGAAGGCGCCTTATAGTCCTCCTTACACTGCTTCATTCGTTCTTCGAAGCTCTCATGCGGCTCAGCGTGTGCGCATCCAGCATTGCCTGGAACGATACTGCCATCCAGGAGAGGCAAAGTGAATCACTGCAGCTTTACTTCGCCTCTCCTGGATGGTGGCACCATTCCAAGCGCGTTCCGAAGTTCGCCTTGTTGCACGCGTGCAGAAGCCGCGCGGGTATCGGAAAGAAGTGTGACAAGAAAGAACATAGTCGCATTCGCACAGCTTCGAGCATATGTGTGCCGACAGCGCAGTAGTAGAGCACCGGTCACTTTTTGTCGTGGGTAGCGTTCCCCCACCAACCACTCTTCGAGCATCATGGCAACAAAAATACTGCTGCGTTAGGCACCCAAGCATGGTAACGATCGTTGACGGGTCAATGTAGCGCAATTGAATGTGATCGACGCCTTTGTTGCACGGCATTTACGATCGACTGTGTCCAGTTATTACGTAAACTAGTTCAATTACCACAAGGGGTTGGTCCTTGAAGCTATGGAGGCGATGCGTGAACGTGGGTTCAACCACGTCAAGCAGTGCCGTACCAGCGAAACACCGATAGCACTGAGCAAGTTCACCTCTATGTAGCAATAAACGAATATTCAACTGCTTATGTGAAGACACATTTCACTTTCGTGTTATACCGATTCCATTGACATAGGGATCAGCCATATTTTTTTTGTTATGGCAGCCATATTTACAGAGGTAATAGCGTCACAAATATCACTGCTTTCGTGTGCTTGAGTAACTATAGTCCGATCCATTCGTTTCAGCACATTGATTTAGCATAGCAATTTGAGGCTGTAGTTCTTAACAGTACGTTTTCCTCAGACATTTTTAAGTCGAGTTTAAATACATCTCACTGTGCTAGGTGGTTCAGCCGTGTGCTAGTTAATTAAAAGGTAAACACCTGACCTAAACAATACAGCAGTGTTGATATATATCGTGAATAATTCACGTCCAATCTGTCAAGACGCTGTCGTTTCAATCAGTCTTTCAAGGCTTTGTCATACCTGCGCATAGACATATTTTTTATGTATTCATTTAATACCCTCTACAGAGCTACTGCAACTTGCTTTCTTATGGCTGCCCATTGCAGACATTGTTGTAAACACGCCGACAGTACTCGGATGCCCGATGCTTGGAGACAGCTTTTGCACACGCTGCGCCGGCGGCAGTAGCGTCACCGTGCAGGGAGATGGCGAGCGAAGGGCAGAGCATTCATACCGTGACGTCGCTACGAGCCCTTGGACATACCGCTGGTGCATACCACTGTTTACAAACATGGAATAGGTCTATATTTGGTTCAACAAGAAGTTTTTGTGATGGTATTGAAATTAAGTTTCTTAGTAATGCTCTATTATGCTAACTCTCTTGCAGCACTTCCGTGTAAAATGAAATCTTTTGACATGCCTCGCATAAAGGGCCAAGTTTTGATTTAATGAGTTTTGATTTAACAAAGTAAAACGCTGATTTAGTGACTTTGCTAAATCGAGGTTTAACTGTACATGCATGCAGTACGTTCAGTTTCACCACATTTTTGCTACATCATTGCTAATGGAACTAGGTTCTACTAGAGGACTTTTTAACAACTACTGTGCCTGTAGATAAGCCAATGACTCCTGTCAGAGCAAGATTCAGAGCTGTTGCATAGTTTGGTTGCTGCAGTGGTAATGCAAAGCTATATTCCTTGTGTTTATATGTGCACATTCTGTGTTATCACCACCAGCAGCAGCCTGTTCATGCCCACTGGGGCATGGCAAACGCCACACCCATAGATCTCCAATTATCCTGGTTCTGTCCCAACTGTGTCCACGTTATCGCCGTAAACATTTTAATCTCATCTGCTCAAATAACTTTTTGCCACTCCTTGCCTCACTTGCCTTCTCAAAGGATCGACTCTGTTACCCTTTAATGACCAACAGTTGTCTTCACGTTACGTTCCCTGCCCACTCACGTTTTTTTTTCTTGACTGCTACCACGACGTCATTAACATGTGTTTGTTCTCTGACCCACTCAGCCTTGCCCTTAACGTTACACTTGTGATTTTCCTTTCCAGCACTTGCTGCCCCATCCTCAATTTAAGGGGGGACGTGGCAATGAAAACTATCTTTGCTATTCATGGGCATAAACTGATGAAATTTGGCATACTGATGTAGTTTGTTATGGTGATATCTTAAATGAAATCGGTTTTAAGCTACCTATCATAGTTTCTGAGTTACATAACTTTATAGACCCTTACAGTCACCCCCTAATTAATCTGTTAATTAAACAAAATTTCAGTACCATTTTTACTTAAGCATATACACCAAGGCCCACTGTGTGCCGTAAAGCTGTTCGTTGATTTTTTCTGTGTCCAAATGAGTACTGAAAAAGTTTTTGAAATGTCCTTGACATATTTTCTTACTAACGACTTTTGCATAAATACAATTATAAAATTTTGTGTGACGTGCAGGTAGAAATGAATAGCTTTACGGCGCTCACTAATGTTTCAGGACCTAAGTGAAAAAGACAGAATGAATTTAGCTTCATTAGTTATGAAATGGCACTGGGGTGACTGACAGCAACTGCTCAAAAAATGGAAGCTGAGAAAACGGAGCTCAAAGTTTTACTTCATGAAAACAGTCAAATGTTAACTTTGAGCAGTTAACTTCTTTCTCGCTTTTGCTGGTTGTATTTTTTGTTGGAGAAACACAACGGTGTGACTATCCTCAGGTTCAATCTCTCCTTTTTACGATGATTCCAAGATGGCGGCACTTTCAGAAGCCCGATTTTCTTGTGGTTTTGGATGACAACACATAGATAAAGTGGCATTTTCCCTACTACTACACCATATTTCATTATAATATTCCACTGCATGGTAAAAGAAGGTCCGAGGATCACGAAAAAAAATAAATTGAACAATGATAGATTTTGACCAAATTGAGCATTCCCATTGCCACGTCCCCCCTTAAAGGGACACTAAAGGGAATTATTGAGCGGAGCAAGATTGAAAGATCAGGTTTGTTTCATAACCGATCCGCCATACCTGGTGAAAGCAGAGCACTTGTAAGCGAGAAATCGACGAAGTTTAGAAATTGGAGTGGCATCTCTCCCACTCTATGGGTACCCTACTGAAATGACGTCAGCTCAATTACTTTGGGTACTCGACAACTTCTCCCAGTTATAAGTGAAAGATTAATTACATAAACATTATGAACAAATGAACGTGCCGTAGCCACAGTTCTCGCTACATCTTATGGCCGTAGAGCTCACTGCACCGTAGTGTCGGCCACTGAGATCGCGACATCGTCCTCCTTTGATGTGGGCAATTCAAATTGAGTAGCGACACCAGGGTCTTTCAGTGGCAGGTTTCAATGCAAAAAATTTGTTTACTGGTGGACATAAAGTGGTGACAGATTCAAACATTGGTGAAAAGTCAGTGTAAAGAAACTTAATGTTTTCATTTAGCGTCCCTTTAAGTTGAACTCTTTTAGTGAGCCTCCAAGATCCTGCCCCATAGGTAAGTATTGGTAAGATGCAGCTGCTATACACTTTCCTCTTGAGGGACAATGGTAAGCTGCCATTCATGATCTGAGGTTGCCTGCCAATTGCACTCTGTGCCATTCTTATCCTTCTAATTATCTCAGCATCATGGTTCCTATATCAAAATGCTGTGCTCTCCTGAGGCTATTGAACATTACTTAGTTTTGTGTATAATAATATCCAAACCGATCACTCTACTCTGCCTGTCTAGTCCAGCAATCATGCTTTGCAATTTGTCCCCCGAGTTACTTACTTAGCAAGGCAATGTCAATCAGCAAATCTGTGGTTACTGAGGTATTCCCCATTAACCCTTACGCCCACCTGTTCTCAGTCCAATGTTCTAAATACCTTTTGTAACAATGCTGTGAATAACATTGAAGATTGTACCTCCTCGTCATACACCCTCCCTTATTGAAAGAAGTAAATTGGTCAAGACTCAAGACCTCGTTTATTGGAAACAGCCTAATGAAGCCAACTTTTCCGGCATTTTACTGCTCTCTTTAATGGAGGATTATGGCTGGCAGCCGTTGTAGATATCTTCTAGTATTTTTACCTAATGCTTGTCTGCACCCCGATTCCACACCGCCTTCATGATGGCTGAGGTTATAACAGAGTCAGATGCTTTCGCATAATCGATGAAGGCATTATGTATCGTTATGCTCCACCCATTCCTGTATCACTTGATTTATCTTGTGAATATGGTCTGCTTGTTGAATAGCCTTTAAAAAATTCTTGTTAGTTAGGTCGATTAAATGTAAGGCCGCAGGAACTCTATTACTGGTTTCCTTGGTAAATACCTTGCGACAACCGACAGTAAGGTGGTCAGCCTGTAATTTTTCAAGTCCCTCATGCCGCCTTTCTTATGGATTAGGTTTGTTCACATTCCTCCAAGATTACAGTATGCTCACGGTCGTCAGGCAGTTGTGTATACGTGGTTGCCACTTCTTCTAGTATAATCTGCCCGCCATTTTTCATGAGATCTGCTGTTTTGTCTGATTGTTACCTGATGCTTTGCCCTGGTGTGCATTCTATGTGAAGCAGATTCTATAATTCCCTCATTCAGCCGACTAAACGCACCCTTTTTATAGCAGTGACATTGCAAACAGGAAAATATTTCTGACACAAGGGGTTTAACAACACAATAATTTGTCACTGGCCAATGCGATGACTTGAGGCTGTTACAGCAGGGCGATAAATGCTGGTGCTTGTGCGAGCAGAGTTAGAAACAACTGGAAAGGCGCACAGCCAGCTGTTAAGAGTCTAAAATTATTTTTATTGCACTGATCGCATTACAAGAATATACTTGTCAAGTAACCATTCACACATTACAGGGTAATATTTTTCACATTGTTTGGACTGTAAAAGGACAGCCCAAAGTGTTGGTAAATAGAGTAGTGGATAATCTTGTGCCCAGAGTAAGGCAGCACCATACCTACATACAGCAGTAGTGGCAAGCACAGTCATCAGTGGTCAAGATGAAAGCTTCAGAAACATGTTGGCTCTTTAAAATGTGCCATTATACATTCATGTGTGATCACTGGTGCTCAGGTAAGTTAATGTATACGGTTATGTGATCGAAGGCACTGAAGGGAACCAGTTGGTGTCGCTTCTGTAGAGCTTGATTTCTAATGTTGCACAGTGGAAAACCTCATTGATTTTTGTTCCAAGTGACGTTGGTCGGCGCGACGTGCTGTGAGCAGCGCAAGGAAAGAGGGCATACAAGGGTGATAAATGTACCGAGTTAAGTTGTTCCCCATTTCGTCATTCTGTGCACCATACAAATTGCTGACAAGACCTTCAGCGCTTAAACAAAGCAAAATGCATTGCAATTGAGTGATTTTAACTGTTCCTGTACCACAATGTACAGGAACAGTGCTACAGCAGCATGTTACGTTGTTACCATTGCCATGTAAAGTGCGTTTCATATTTTTCTTTGTTATTTTTTTTCTGGTCTTTGTTTCTCCTAGTTTATTATCTCCACCTTTATTTCCCTTCTTCCTTCCCCCAGTGCAGGGTAGCCTGCCAGATGCTTTAATTCTGGCTAACCTCCCTGCCTTTTTCTCAGCTTGCCCCTCTGTTTTAAGCATAGGTGTATAGCATGTTAATTTCGTTTCGGAAGATAGTCCTGTAAAAGGAGCAATGCTAGGGTAAACGTGGTAGGCAAGGAAGCTATTGCTTACAGGGACTTTTACCGCTCTGAAAATGTTTTTTGGTTGTGGTGAAAATTGGAGGATCGTTAATTACATTTCCAGAAACTAGCATGCATGTTTGTACCCTATAAAAAGAAAGAAAGGAATATTTTTAACTTGACCTTGAAAGTAGTGAAGAAATGACCAGTGGCGCCATCTTCGGGGAGGAGTGTCAACCTCCGAGCGTAAGGAAAAACAAAAAAAATGCCCATGCAGAATCATTATTTGCTTAAAAGCAAGAATATATTACAACATTGCAACTAATAAACTGTGTCAAAATATTATTTTGTGTTTGACACACATCTTGTAGCGTTCTTCCATGACGGAGAGTAAGTTTCATATTAAAATTAATCTTGAAATTTGAACCATAGTAACCAGTATTGCCAGTGTCTCTACATATACAAAAGTTCAGTTTTAAATATTTGTGCTGACTTCCCAACAAAACCACTATAAGCTTGTGCACTTTGAATGGTGCACTTCCTGTTGTGACAAAAACAGGAAATCGATGAAAAATGGTAGACAGTTAACTGAGATTTTATGGAGTAAATGCTCTGAAAGCAAATGGTCACTAGAGTTGTAGCACCTAACTCGAATGCTATTGAGAACTGTGTTTCATATGTGTAGTAGGAATATTGTCAGGCCTGTTATCTTGCTCTCGTGATTCTGTTCATAGTTGCTAATATTATATTAATCCCCTTTTTCTCCCTCTAGGCAAATGTCACCATATGTGAAAAGACTCTGTGGCTACAGCTGGAGGAAGAGCATATCACGGACCCCTGCTGAATGCCTTTTGCTGAATATGTGGTGTTACCTCTTGCTCATGGCTGTATTGTTTTATGCCTTTTCAACCAACCCTTTCAGTGGTTAACTTCGTATGCAATATGATTCCATCTTCAGAGCTCACTTGTAGCGTAGTTGCTTGTTGGAAGCCTCTTTACTATTACTGGTTTAGATGCTCTAAGAGTGTGTAGTTGATTGCGCTTGAAAATTTGTCTATTGCAAATATCATTTGATATTAATGCCACTGCTTAAAAGGTACAAAGTCACTGAAAAGTGGCCTTTAATATTGCTATTTCCTGAATTGTCTTCCTTTTTTTTTTTTTGCTTGTTTGTCTTTGGCATCCCTTAAACAGGCATCTGCTTACTGTTTCACTCTTAGCTCTGCATGAGTAGTAGCAGCTAGCTAGGTTCCAGTTCTGTTGTTTTACTTTATGTTGTTCACAGTAACATATGCAATGGTGTACTGTTCTTCTTGTGGCATGCTTGTGCGTATAACTGGATGCCAAAAATATTAGGTTATGGCAACAAGACAGTAGATGGCAAAAAATTACTTCAAAATGTTTTCCCAGTAACATTGAGAGCGCATTTCACTGCGTTTCTCCTTCAGTGATCACGTATACGTACATTTATTGAGCAAATTTAAAAAAGGACAGCTGTTCTTTGTCTATCAGATTTCTCTTGAGGCATTTTCCAATGAGGAATTGATGCGAGTCAATGTTAGCCTTCATTAATATGCCTGACATTTGACAATTACAGCTGCAATGGCTGCATATCCATGAGGGTGAAACATGAAAATACTTGTGTATTTGGGTTTTGGCTTAAAGGGATACTGAACAAAACTTTGGCCGTCGAGATAAATGATCCAATTGAAAGATTGGGTACTGTAATTTGTTTCCACAGCCTTCATTTCAGCCAGAGACTAGCGGAAAATATTGAATTTAATGCATTTTTCACAAATTTCTGTGTCTCGTGGCCGCGCGGTGAACTAGAGAAAGTTGCGTGACACCCACCAGATAGTGACGCACCAACCAATTCACGACGAGCAACTCATGACACAAGTGGTTCTCGGGAGGAGAGGTGGAGAGGGAAGTGGCTGGAGGGGAAAGGGTGCCGGTTGCATGTGATGTCACAGCCGTCGACAAGCGCACTGGCGCACAGCTGCCGCGCTCTCACAATCCACTAAAAATACGGCCAAATGTTCAAAAATACGTGATATGAACTCTGTTAATCGGAACAGTGAGGTCTTCCGAGTCGGTTTTCGATGTTTTCACCAGTTTTCCCGATTTTTGTTCAGTATCCCTTTAAGGCAAAGAACCATAAGGTGGCCATAAAGCAATCCAGGTTTCTCCACTACGACATAGCTCCTAATCATAAGGATGGTGTTGCCATGTGAAAGTTCTGAATTTAAATTCGTTTTCTTTTCAAATGAAAGGCGATAATCAAGTAATATGTCTTGTTCTCTTTGTGCAGCTTCGAGGTCTCTCAGCCATGTAGTGACCGCAGATGGCAAGGGGTTGTACGGGAGTCGCCGCCACCACTGTAACTTGTGTGGCTATGAGACCAGTAGGTTGTCCAACATGAAAGGGCACACCATGGTTCACACAGGCGAGCGGCCTTTCAAGTGCTCTTTGTGTCACCGGAGCTTCGCAAGAAGGTTTACTTTGCAGGATCACCTGCGCTCACACACAGGTGAACGGCCACACAAGTGTCACCTATGCCCCCAGAGCTTCACCCTGAGGGCCACACTGATGACTCACCTGCGTACCCACACGGGTGAGCGGCCATATAGATGTCCTTTTTGCCCCCACACATTTCGGCAGGGAGGCCACCTCAAACGACACTTGCGTCTACATAAACAGGACTGACCATTTCAGAGCAGATTGTGCCGTTCAAGCTTTTTTTCGTAAAGGCAAATTTGACTGGTTATTCCAGAGTGATGTGGCAGTGCTGAGTTATGTCAGGCAACATTAAATGTACATGTGGGTCCAGCATTGATAGCGCAGCTTCAGTGTTATTACCAGAGCATTGTTATGCATGCAGAAATTTTGTCACCTTTAGTGCTTCTCTACAGTTTTTTCACTGACCGCTTAAATGTTCCATGTGTTACATGCTCAATGAAAAACTCGTGTAGGCCACTTGTACTAATGAGCAACCACACTTCCACACTTTGAGATGTACAAATCCTTTGTTCAGGTAGTGTAGCTGTTCATTATGTTGATGCGGGGATTAAGGATCTAGAATTAGGTCTCTGTGCATGTGTGCTTCATGCTTTCTGGCATTCTCTGGAATGGGGAAGAACAAGTGTTATTGCAATAGCAGTTATAGGTTGCAGCAATTCCAGGTGTTGGTATAGTGGTTCATACAAATTCCAAATGCGAGAAGATTCTCACACCGAGCGCATGGTGCACTGTGGAATCTTGAAGGAAAGCATGTAATAAAAAGCACGCCGTCTTCACACACTTAGTGCGGGCAGTTGAGAAAGAAGGCGATGAGGGGAGTGCACCGCAGAAATGGAGGAAAATGATGAGCATGGTCATCTGGGGGGTAGAAGAGGGCTAAACTGCGTGCACTGCACATGAGGAGGGTTCTGCAGGGCAAGCATGCATTTTACTGCTACCGTTTCTTTGCACAAGTGCGACACTCACAGGATAAGGCAGTGCAAACGCCCTACTTTGTAAGTAATCTTGTGGCACTTCTGCAAGCTAAACAAGCCAAGATTCCATGTCACTTCATATGCGCTCCATCTGCCACGTACTCCCTCTCATCTTTGTGCACCTAATGTTGCAGCTTACGTTACCTCAGAAAATGAAGACGCAACGCTATGCCACTTATGTTTGCATTGCTCATGATGCTAGTGTTGTGAAAGCTAGTGTCCTCCATCATCGAGTGATGTTTGCTTTAGGCTTGTGCACAATTCTCATCAGTTTATTTACTATGACAGTGTCTACTGCACTTTGTAGGGTTAATAACCCAATAAACTTACTTAGCAATTATAGCTCCTTATTACATTGCACTTTCTAAGAGAGCTTTGCCTCTCAAGTGGGACTGGAACATTTCAAATATGCTCTTTGTTTAACACAGGGTGGTTTCACAAGATGCTTCTGCACAACCTAACAAGGCATTCTGTTATATTAAGACATAGCTGAGGCTTCCTAATTTGCAAAAAGTCATAGCATCCACAATCTTGTTATGTGTTATGTCGCAATTGAAACCACCTTGTGAAGGCTCGTGCTTAATTTGTCCTGGTAAATAGTTAATGACATACCTCATGACCACATTTTGCCGACTGCCATATATTTGGACATTCTTGATAATTATTTGTTTATATGTGCAGTAGAAAAGGTGATTGCATTGTTAAACTGTCAAGGTGTTCATGGTCATGTGTACTGAATTACATTCGTTTTGGATACCTTGCTTGAGCTAAGCAGTACTTCCAAGTTTATAAGAATACATATTAACATACAGCGTGGATGCACTGATGCAAGAAAGCTATTTAGTCATACTGTTGCAACCTTGTTCTTCCATAGCTTGTACAGTCGAACCGAGTTAATTCGAAGTCGCATAATTCGAACTAACGGATTCTTCGAACTGGCCTGTTGGTCCCAGCAAAGTTGCGTGTATTTGAATGGGGAAAACCTCTCTTTAATTCGAACCTGAAACACATGCCACTGGTTAATTCAAACAAGATTGCCCGTCCGCTGAGACTACATTTCATGAAATCCTAAGCCGAACACCAAAGATTGATGCGTCAGCTGCCGTAGCGTTGTAAACCCATATCCATCTGCTCGATCTGCGGGCATTGGAAGGCGCCATCAGCTGTCAGAAGTCATGCCTCGCGCGCTTGCGAGGGCACCCAGCGCCATCCCCCTCTTTCTGCAACGCACGTGAGGAAAGGAGGTATACCTAGCTCAACGGCTATGGGCCACCGGGCAAGCAAAGTCGTTGCTGCCGTGCCACTGAGCTGTGCCACACATGCACAGTGGCATCTCTGCTGGCCCGCAGGCACGCTGCAGGACGAGAGCAGGTGGTGGCAGTGTGGGAGTCGGTCAATAGCGCACATGTTTGTAATGTGGGTATTGTGCGCTGGTACCACCAAGCAAAGGGACACTCTCTAGTTCTAACTCTGGTTAATTCGAACAGATTTCCTGTCCCTTCAGAGTTCAAATTAACAAGGTTCGACTGTAATGGGAGAACATGTCACCATTCCAGTTTTATTATTTTGTTGCTGATGATCTGCCTTTTCTTATAAAACACATGTAACATGGTCATATATCACTTAAGCTTCATCTTCAGTTTCATACTTATGTGTAAAGATTCCACTTAAAATAGACAGTGCTTAATATGTTCTGTATAAGTATGCATTTTATTCGTGTATAATAACCTCACTGTGTGTGTGTGTTTTGAACCAAACATCTTTGTCTTGCCTCTTACATTTTTGAAAGTAATATTGCTGTGTAATACAAAGCATACTTAGCATGTATTTCTCTCATTTTACATATTGTTTGTTTACTTCTTCTGTACAAAGGAGCCTTTTCTAGTTCTGTCACTAAGTATTGTTAGTGAACAGTGAACTTATCAAGCTTCTTGTTTATCTTTCATTCTCGATTAAAAAGTTCCTAATGCTGTGAACAATGTACTGTGTATTCTCGTTTCTGTTTTTTTTAAACCAGTACAGAGGCCTTGTCAGTTATTGCTATACCTTTAACTTCTGTACCTTCAAGAAAAAGAGTAGTATCTGAATCTGAAAAAATAAAAGTTGAAGCATGAGGTAATGACCAGGTAAAGTAACCCAATTATTCAGCCAAGAACACTCTGGAAGGTTACTTTTCAATGAGGAAAGTGCCTTTGTTTATATTCTTATAAGGTGTCTAAGGTTTATATTTTTATAAAGTGTTATAAAGTCATTTCCTTTTAGGCTCATAGTATTTTGTTGTTTTACATGTTCTGTGCATGGAAGGTCTTTGGAGCACTTTATTATTGTGTTTTTAAATCCGAAGCTTTTCTTAGCGAACTTCGGCGAGTTTGAGCGAATCTATCTATCTATCTATCTAGCCGCCTACGATTTTGTGCTCTCTTGGCCGTTTTGCTAATGGGATGTTTACAAAAATTGTATGCCACAACATGACTGCATGAAGAACATAAATGACAGGTCGTAACGTGAAAATCATGACATGCATGTCATGAGCGGCATGATTTACATGCCACGGTCTTGGTGCTCTCCTGGCTGTTTCGGTAATGGTATGTATACGAAAATTGATATGGGCACAACATGACTGCCTGATGAACATAAGTTACAGATCATAACTTGAAAATCATGACATGCATGTCATGAGCGGCATGATTTCCATGCCATGGTCTTAGTGCTCTCCTGGCCGTTTCGTTAATGGGATGTATACGAAAATTGGTATGCCACAACATGGCTGCCTGACGAACATAAGCGACAGATCATAACATGAAAATCATGACATGCATGTCATGAGCGGCATGATTTCCATGCCACAATCTTAGTGCTCTCCTGGCCGTTTCGTTAATGGGATGTATACGAAAATTGGTATGCCACAACATGGCTGCCTGACGAACTTAAGTGACAGATCATAACATGAAAAGCATGCCATGCATGTCATGAGCGGCGTGATTTACATGCCACGCAGTTTCGTTAATGG
This sequence comes from Hyalomma asiaticum, assembly GCA_013339685.2. Classification (NCBI taxonomy): domain Eukaryota; kingdom Metazoa; phylum Arthropoda; class Arachnida; order Ixodida; family Ixodidae; genus Hyalomma; species Hyalomma asiaticum. The sequence continues at coordinate 108,852,854 of CM023483.1, read as the reverse complement.
GATATCCCAATGAGGTATATTTCGGAAGCACATCTTTGTGGTGCCAATAGCATGTTATTCATATTTTTCCGCTTTGCTAACAGGGTGACCTCTTGTTTTCTGTTGCTCTACCAACACTACAGTTAACTCCTGTTAAGAGGAACTCTGTATTTATTTATTTATTGTTATTTATTTATCATAGTACCCACAGCGCCCAAGGGCATTACAGGGACTTTACCAGTGTAAAGCGGAATAGCTAAGATGAATTTTTGGATATATGCTGAACAATGTGGGAATATTTATAATGTGAACAAAATCTGCTGTTTTGTTGTTTATGTGAACATTTGTAGGGACCATCAACAATATAGCTTTTTTTATATTCAGAAGTGTGGCAGCCATATGAGAGCCAGATGGTTCCTGTTGTGATAGGAAATGATGTCATTGTCACACGTGCTGAAGCCATGGCAAGTTCCTGAGACCCTCCCACTCATAGGTCGGCATTGACATACGGCAAAAGATTGAGTGGCGTCGTGCACTGACATCGCACAGCACACGGGCCTCAACATTTCGCCTCCATCGAAATGCAGCCGCCGCGGCCGGGATTCGATCCCGCGACCCTCGGATCTGCAGCCGAGTACCTTAGCCACTAGACCACCGTGGCGGGGCTTTACACAAACGGTAACGTGGAAAGTAAGCAGGCAGATAGTAAATACAGAGATGCTTATGCACCTGTATTGCTGTGATGAAACCTGAACACATTGACGCATACATTTTGATGCTTTATATGTCGTCCATATCACAATTGTCCCAAGGAACAGCACGTCTCTCCTTTCCACTGCATGTCAGTGCCACCAGCCCACTTCACACAATGCAGGCCATAGTTAGCTGACGTACACTTTTTGAATGTATACAACGTACATTGTAGCAGGGAACACGCGCACTTGCAAATGATCGTCACCAGCGCTTGGCTCTGGATGTCCGTTTGTGCTTGAAAGTTGTATGCCACGTTGACTGTTGCTGCTGTGCCCCTTTTAAAAACAGCAAAAGATACTGAACTAATACATAAAAATGCGATAATAATTGTTGGGGTTTTACGTCCCAAAGCCACGGTGTGACTATGAGGGAAGTCGCAAAATGTTTCTAAGCAAGGACACAACAAAAACTTGGTATTCATTTTCCCTCAAGTTTGAATCCCGAATTTTCGTCAAGGGGGGCACACGATTTCAGAAGCAGCAGGTCATCAAGTGTACTCGACGATAAGCGAGACAGCTGCTCTGACAAAACGAAATTGAGTGCCGAAAATGCCCTCTCAACGCTGACTTGTGTGGCTGGCACACCAAGGGCCACTTGCGTTAACATGTACGTACAGCTCCGGTTGCCGCTCTTTGCGCTCGTCTCAAAATTTCAACACATAAGCGACGACAACGCCCTCTCCACGACGGCCTGTGTGAGACGCACGCGAAACTCCGCTTGAATTTAATACAAGCAGCTATGGTTGCCACTTTCTTGGTTTCCTGCATTATTTCAACGCATCTTTCCTTTGAAATACCTGCCCGAGATGCGTGCTGACGTTGAACCCTGAGTTATGCATCATTGCTCACGTTGCATGACCTCGGTTGTTCCGGATCGTAAAGTCTTCCCGTGAACCGAAAAACGATAAAAAATATTTCGTTTTTGCTCCGGAACGAAATAATAAATAACGTTCCGGTTACGTTTTCGTTCCGGTCAAAAATATCGTTTTTTTTCGTTTTTCGTTTTCGTTTTTCGTTCCGTTCCGACACTCTGGTAGGGACCATCAACATATAGCTTTTTTTATATTCAGAAGTGTGGCAGCCATATGAGAGCCAGATGGTTCCTGTTGCGATAGGAAATGATGTCATTGTCACACGTGCTGAAGCCATGGCAAGTTCCTGAGACCCTCCCACTCATAGGTCGGCATTGACATACGGCAAAAGATTGAGTGGTGTTTACACAAACGGTAACGTGGAAAGTAAGCAGGCAGATAGTAAATACAGAGATGCTTATGCACCTGTATTGCTGTGATGAAACCTGAACACATTGACACATACATTTTGATGCTTTATATGTCGTCCATATCACAATTGTCCCAAGGAACAGCATGTCTCTCCTTTCCAATGCATGTCAGTGCCACCAGCCCACTTCACACAAAGCAGGCCATAGTTAGCTGACGTACACTTTTTGAATGTATACATCGTACATTGTAGCAGGGAACACGTGCACTTGCAAATGATCATCACCAGCGCTCGGCTCTGGATGTCCGTTTGTGCTTGAAAGTTGTATGCCACCTTGACTGTTGCTGCTGTGCCCCTCTGGGTTGTATCGAAGTACAAATATAGTTTTTAGTTGTATGTTATTTCGCCAGTCACCTAAAGAAAAAAAAAAGAAACATCAAATGAAGAAGATAACTTCAAGAGCAGCAACACAAGAAAGTTATTATAAAAGCATGACATATGTACCAGACCTACAGGAGTGTGCATGAGGTTCTATGTATATACTTGCAAGGTCCTTTTTTGTCATGTATTGACTCCTGTAACATGTTCCAGTCAGTTTAATGAACAGCCTGATAAGCATTCCTGATTTTACAGTGAAGCTTGCGGAGTCTGCCGTCGTCGTTCTCTGCTGAAAAGGGACCATGTGACCTAGCAACAGGGAGAAGTGGGGTTACATCGACGTAAAGGAGCAACCGAAAGATGTGCCAACTATTGACGATGCCATTACACGCCGCAAGTGAAAGCAGAATGGTGGGAGGGAAGGAGGGGTTTGACGTAAGGTGCCCTGTGATTGTAGTAGGGGGCAGAAACAAAGGCAAGAGCCTTAGCAAAATCCTTGACCACTGCACCTAACCAGTATCTGCGAGACGCGAATATTGCAGCGACACTGCACACCTCCCGGGTTCAAGGAAATTTTAGTGTCGTCGTTGTAAGCAGGAACGCCAGTTCAAAAATATCATGGAGCATAGCCATAGCGCGTGGTGGAGAGGACAGGCGCGCGGCGAGGGAAGTGCGTCGTGGATGGATGGATGGATGGATATTAGGAGCGTCCCCTTTATAACGGGGCGGTGGCTGGGCCACCAAGCTCTAGCTTTATTTCTTTTTCGTTTACAACCATTTCTTTTCCCGAATCACACATATTTTCACAACTAATTTTTTACTTCGTCTATTTATTTTATCTATTATCCTTCTGCTGTGATGTAACAATCTTACCCGAACTACCCTGCGCTTTTGTTTGCTCCATACTTTTGCGCCACCAATGCTCTAAGCGCCTTTTACTTATATCTATCGCCGGCATGTTCAGCTTTCCCCTGTTACTCCTGAAACCCATGGCTTCCTGTAGGGTAGTGTCCATAGCTACACCTGGGTGGACATCTGTACATTCAATCAAAATATGGTCTGTCGTTTCCCTAGCTTTTCCACAGCACGTACATGTATCCCCTTCTTTATTGAATTTCTCTCTGTAACTTCGGGTTCTCAGGCAACCGGACCTTGCCTCAAACAGTAAAGCGCTTCCCTCTGAATTATCGTAAAATTTTTCTCTCTTGATTTCGTCTTTCCCTTTTCGGTAGTTGTTCAATGCCGGTTTCTTCTCCATTCTTGCTATCCAATCCGAGTTCTCCGCCGCTCTGACCATGCTCTTAACGCTCTTTTTCGTCCCATCCGTTTCGTTACTGGATGTATACTTACTCGTAAGCTTCCTAGTTCTCTTCCTCCATTGTGAATCAACGTTCTTCCTATACAAATACCTGAATACTTTCGCTGCCCATCTACTTTCTTTCATATTCCTTAATCTCTGTTTGTACCTAATTTTACTCTGAGCCTCCCTTCCCTCAAAGTCAGACCATCCCATATCCCCCTTAACAGCCTCATTTGTGGTCTTCCCATGGGCGCCCAGTGCGAGACGTCCGACCGTCCTCTGATTCACGTCCAGCCCTGATTGTACCTCTGACCTCATGCACACCACTGAGTTTCCGAATGTAAGTGCTGGCACCATTACACCTTTCCACAAACCTTGAATTACCTCGTACCTGTTGTAACCCCACAGCGCTCTATGCTTCATTATTGCGGAGTTCCTCTTTCCTTTAACTATCATAGCTTTTTCTTGTACTTCCATGTATCTATTCCCATCATTTATCCATATCCCGAGGTATTTGTACTCTCGTACTCTGGGTATCTCCTCGCCCTGTATTGATATGGTCTGATCGTTGCTTTCATTGAATATCATACAGCCGCATTTTGTCACACTAAATTTTAGCCCTAAATCTTCACTTTCCCGTCCACATATACTAACCAGACCCTGCAAATCTGTTCGACTGTCTGCGAATAGCACAATATCGTCTGCATAAAACAACCCGGGGAGCTTTTGTTCTATCACTATACCTGCCTGTCTGTACGACAGCTTAAAACCAATGTTGCTCATCTCCAATGATTTCTCCATTCTCCTCATGTAAAGCACGAATAATAGTGGGGACAACGGGCATCCCTGCCTCAACCCTTTACCTATATCGATGGCCTCCATTCTACCATTACTCGCCACACCTTCCCATTCCACACATACTGTATTTCCACTGTATATTTCCTTTAAGAGATCTATACAGTCATCCCCTATACCAGCCTCTTTCATTATTTCCCATAAAATATTCTGATTCACATTGTCATACGCACCCTTAATATCCAAAAATGCCAAATGTAGAGGTCTGTTCTCTTTTCCGGCTATTTCTATACACTGCGTAAGCGCAAAAAGGTTATCATCTAATCTCCTGTCGACTCGAAATCCACTTTGGAGTTCGCCAAAAGTGCCATTAAGCTCTGTCCGTATCTGCATTTTCAATTTAATTGCCTGCATCGCCAACCTGTAGAGTACTGATGTAATGGTCAGTGGTCTATAGGAGCGAATGTTATTTTTCTCTCCCTTGCCCTTATAAATGAACTTCATCCTACTTTGACGCCAACTGTCCGGTATTCGCCTGTCCTTTAACCTTTTTTCAATTGCTTTTAATAGGGCTTCTTTGCTGTTTCTTCCGAGCTCATTTATTACAGTAATGCTAACCCCATCTAATCCTGTGGCTGTTCGTTTGGGAATCATTTCCTCCGCCTTCTTCCAATTGAAATTTTCCAGAACTAGTTCTTCCACTTGGTCTCCCTTGCTACTGTTACATGTCGTAAAGGGAGCCTCGTCATGCTTCTTAAAGGAATTGGCTGTTGCGTTTCGAATATAAGTCAATGCGTCGTACCCCTCCAATTTATTTCCTTCTTCATCCACAATATGCCGTTGCATAGTTACAGTTTTCTTCCCCAGCGATTGCAGTTGGTTCCAGAAAAGCCTAGATGCGTCCTTCTTTTCGCGAATGTCCGACATCCAACGTTCACTTTGGCCTTTAATCTTGGCTTCAACTAAACTCTGTACCAGGGCTTTTTTCTCGAGATATGTTTCCCATTTTTGCTTGACCTCGTCTTGTGGCCTCTGCTCCTTTTTTGCCTGCCTATGTATTCGAGATGCTTCCCGTCGATTCTCAATTGCGTCCTGAATTTCCGTGTTCCACCATCGTTTTGGCTTTCGCTTTCCCCTCCAGCAACTCTTTTGTTTCTCTTTCGTAACTTCAGTGCTTATCAGATTAATAAGCTCATTATAGTCCCACACTTTGCCTTTTGTTCTGCTCACTATGTCCTCGATTGTTGCTACTACGTTCCTAATTTGTTTTTCACTTAGAAAGGAGCTGCCCGACTTTAATTCGATGCTCTCTTTATGATCTACATATCCCATTCGCAAAGTTATGCGTTTATGGTCACTCCCCAAGCTGCTACTCCCTTCCTCATCTATGCTCATTTGTCTCAACTTTTCGTGAATTCCTTCTGTCATGAGGCAGTAATCGATTGTTGACTGCCTGCTTCCGACCTCCCATGTTACCTGCCCATCGCATTTAGGACTCATGTTAACTATATCGAGACTATGTTGTTCGCAAAGCTCTAGCATCAACTTCCGGTTATAATCTGTATATCCGTCGAGGTCATGCACATGAGCATTCATATCTCCTAAGAGGATTATTTCGGCCCCGTTACCAAATTTCTGAATATCCTTGCTTATGCAATTCAATAACTCCTGATTTTTCTCTTTGCAGTTATTTCCAGTCCACATGTAAACTACACCCAACATAGTTTTCTTCCCGCTTACCGTTCCAGATACCCAGAGGTGTTCTTCACATGTCGAAGTAATCCTACACCAGTTTGCTTCCCGATGAATTAGCATACCGATTCCCCCACCTTTTCTTTCTGATTTTGTCCTGTTGCACCCTTCCCACACATAATTTGCAATAATTGGTGGCTCTTCCGAGTCCCGAAGGTGCGTTTCTGTAACGGCGTACACCGCTATCTGTTCTCTGTTCAACTGTTCCTCTATTTCTAACCATTTTGTCGGTTTTCTGCCACCTTGCATATTTATGTAGCTTATTAAACCGCGCTGCACTTTCTTTCTCTCTTTCCCCTTTGCCCTTTTCCCTTTGTTATCAATTCTGTGTTCCAAAGGGTCCCCCATAGATGTTTCTTCCCTTTCTACCGTGGACACCGGAGGGCTCGTGTGCCCCCTAAAAAAGCTACTGCGCATCCTGCTAGGCGCCAGCCCACCTCATGCCCAAGTTTACGGTCAAAGTGGATTCCATCTCTCTGGAAACCACCCCATCTGTGCACTTCTCTGTTTATGTCGACAACCTCGAAGCTGCATGTGGGTACATACACCATTGCGCCACATAGTGGAAGCGAGGTGGAGAGGAGTGAAGCAGCTAATAGTGAGATGCGTAGGTCCTGTTCTCACTCAGTTCGCACTCCATACTGCATTCCGCAAATGTTCGGAACGGTGAAAATGGCTGACGGATTGCGAAATATTGAACTTAGTGGTGCTTCTTCGATTATTCGCGATTCGTTCCGTGTGACAGCAGTTTTCACGTTCCACAAGCGTGCGGAGGGCATGCGGAGCGGAATGCGGGCTGAGCGAGAAAACATGTCCGTAGGGCTGCTGCTGATGCCGAATGCGCCCGTTTACAGTTTTCTACAGTCGGACACAACTAAAGTCTGCAGTGAAGTCACTGCCACGCCCTTATCACTGCCAACCAGTGTACCTCCGCGAAGCTTTAAATATTTCTTTCTTTGAACTTTCCGTGTTACCAAAATAAAGCAAGGGTGGCAACAATAAATAATGGATGCATAAATTTTAAATGCGAAGCATTTCTTAACGAACTTCGGCGACTTTGAGCGTGTCTGTCCATCCGTCCGTCCATTCATCCATCCATCCATCCATTGGTATGGATGGAAATTGGTATGGCACAACATGACTGCATGACGAACATAATTGACAGATCATATAACATTAGACTCATGACATGCGTGTCATAATAAGCAACATGGTTTACATGCCAGTCTTAGTGCTCTTGCAGCCGTTTCGTTAAAGGGACTGTCTACCGCTCGGAAAATTTTTTTAAGTTTGTGTTAAAAATGGGCAGATCGTGTATCACATTTACAGGAACGAGCACGCTTTCACCCCACAAAAAAGGAATTGTGTTTTTAATCTTGCCCTGAAAGTGGTGCACAAAACGCCGCTAGCGACATCCAACAGTGTGTTTGTCAATTTCCAAGTGTACGAGAACCAACCCATGCAGGCATACATGTTCTGCTAAAAAACAATTATGTATGTGTTACAAGCGTACTTCACTCTATGAGACGCCTTTCTATACCGTGCAAGAGCAATTCGTTCCTTTTTTTCACTGCTTTCGGGGCGGCGCGGGTGGCGCTGCCATTGAATTCGTCTGCCTGTACAGGCGCCTTCCATGATGATGATGATTGATGATGATTGTGGTTTTGGTTAGGAAAGGACGCTAATTTCTGCAGCCCATATAGGGAGCACGGCTAAGCGTCCGTGGGGGTAGGGGGAAGGGAGTGAAAGAGATAGAGAGTAGAGAAAAGCCGTAGTGGAGGGCTCCGGAAAATTTCGACCACCTGGGGTTCTTTAACGTGCACTGACAACGCACAGCACACGGGCCTTCCATGCAGTACTGCGCCTGTCATGCATTCGGCGCTGCATGTCCGAAGCGCACCCCTGCGCGCCGATCTTCCCTCGCCTCTCCTCATTGCCACTTCAGGAATGTCATCCTTGGAACCGGTTCCTGTTGAGAAAAAGCCTCTCACGCCCGAATGGGACGACGACTCATCGCGCCTAGTACGACGGTTGTCCACGTCTGTACACGTAGGAAAAGAGCGGCTATGTAGAAGAAAAAAATCTTTTTTAATAATTTCTACTCAATTTCTGGAGAAACCACTTCGCGCCGAGACACTTCGAAAGGTATAAAACGGGAGAGCGATGAAGAACAGTAGACAGTCCCCTTAAATGTAACATCTAAAGCGCTATATAGTGAACATATAAGGCCCATCTGTCCGCCGTATGGGTGATGTTGCGCGGTGGTGTATCGGTAGAGCATCCAGCTCCTCTCGTCAAATCCCGGTTTAAGGTTGTTTCGAGTCCGTCTCGGTGGAACTTTTTCAGTATGAATGCAAGCTCATTTTTTTCACAGACCCACTTCCGTTACAGGAAGTACGTCACTGATTTCTTGGTGGAACCCGGCATAAAACACTTTCGTGTTAAAAAAAAAAAGATTATGAGCTCACAAGAGCAGCTATCCACCAAAAAGTGAATATGTGTTGTGTGCGTACTAAAATCTGCCTAAAAACTGAATTTCTGGCTGAAAATGAAACCATGCCACCTTCAAATGTGATAAGTTTGTGCATGTGTCTGTAAAGCCTTATTTGGATTCGTCCACACGAGTCCAAGTAAGGCTCGTCCGCGCGTACACAGTCATACGGCGAAACCGCGCGCCCATACGGAAGTGTGTCTCCCGCCGGCCGCTAGAGCGGCGCGACCAACTGTGTCCATTGCGATTCAGACAGGAAGGCACATTAGTATGGTTCCCTTTTGCTGTTGGTTCTTACCGCCCTGTATTCGAAGATCTTATCAGCCGTCGTCACTGTCAGCTTTCCAAGTATGGTTTGAGCTCGCAACACATGGGTGGGTGTGGCTGTGTTTTGGCTGGCTGCTGTTGCCGTAAAACCTCCGTGGTAATACTTCACCAGGATCGCCTCGTTTCCGTCTTCTGGAGCGGTGAATTTCGCCACTACTGACAGTGCGTAGACTACCTTTATCCTAATAAAATAACAAAACAATATGGCGATGAACTGGCGGCGAGCATTTGTTTTTTTTCTTTTGTTTTTTGGTAGGGTACTTGGCGTGACCGAAAACGTAAACAGTGAATTCGTCTACAAATCTGTATCCGCGAGTAAAAAAAAATAAGAAAGAAAAAGATTCTGCCCTTCTGTAACCTACATTATCTGAATTAGACAAATTCATTTCTATTGCGAGCGTTTTTGCAAAAGCACTCTTCACACCTGAGGAATATACTCGAAAGGGGCGCACCATACGTTCTACATCACTTTTTTTAGGGACATTTTACGGAATTTTAGCATTGCTTTACACTTCGGAGTTGTTTAATTTTTGAAATACTGCAATCTTCAACAATTTCGAGTAAGAAATGAGCGTCCCAAGGAAATCATCCGCTTTCTATGGTCACTGTAGCCAGAGTCCTACTTTACGGACTCTACGAGTACAAATTCTAACCTTGTTTTAAATGAAAGAAAACAATAATAAAATACAACTGGCACAACAGTTACACAGGGTCCGCAAAGTGCACCAAGTTTCATGAAGTTTCATTAAAGTTGTATATATGGTAGGGGGTGCCCAATAAACAGTTCGACTGACGCTTTGAGTTGTGCTGCGCCCTTCATTGCCCGGTACGACAACGTAGCGCGACGCACTACGGGGGAAGTGTTTACGTCGAGTCGAGTGAGCCGGCTCCGGCAGGCAGGTCACCTGCCTCCTATTAGCGTCATAGGGGCACGAAACGCGTTCTTTTTCGTTCTTTATTACGCTACCCACGGGCCAGGGTTAGTTCTGTACTCTCCCCAAGGGCCAGGAACGCACTGCCGCTACAACTTGGGAGCACTACCACTAAAATTATCTATTCTAAAAACCAAACAAATTTTAAACGATCTGCCTGTAACTCCATGCGTGATGTTTCAAAGCAGGAATACAGTCACTTCAGCATAGGCGGAGACTACGGGGGGGCTCGGGGGCTCGAGCCCCTCCGAACTTTCCAGGGGAGGCATAGCCCCCGCCGGAGCCCGGAGAGGAGGATCGTTATGTGTAGTTCAGGAGTATAATCGTAACGGGCTGAACACTCTCAGCAAAGCGTTTTTAATATTGATAAATGATGCGCCAGTACATGCGAAGATGATGAACTCACATGGGTAGGAAAGCATGCATTGCTTTCCTTCCCTTGCGCATAGGTCCGGCTAGCAACCACAGCTTGCGGCGAGGCCACACTCGCCGATCCACGTGCCTGGCGTGTCAACGACCGGCGATGAAGGATGGAACACCTCCTTTCAGGACTGTACCACGGGAGTACAAAGGCCAACTGCACAGCCTCGACAGCGGATTTTTGGGGGGTTACGCCTTTTAAGGGGATAATGGCGGCGCCAAGGGAGGCCCCTTGTTAAAGCGGTTCGCTGCAGGGGCGGCGGAAGTCCAATAATTGGCCTATACGAAAGAACAAACTCTCCAGCCACTTTTGTTAATCTAAGTTTTTAATATTGAAATTAAAACTGTCCTAACGTTTCGAGACCCATTCGGTCTCTCCATCAGGGGCGACTGTCCGGCCGACTCCGAAGCTAGCGACTTTTCTTAGTGATTGTCTCTCCCTCCACCGTCGTTTCTCCCGCCTTTCTTGTTGCGGTGTTATTTTCTCCATTGGTTCCGGAGATCATGTATATACACACTCGGCAGGGTCCCAGTTGAGCCGTTGATATTTTCAGTTGCTGTTTGGACGTGCCACGACTCTAAGAACTGCCTTTTGATGCGGTTACTTTCCGTGTCGCGGAACCGGGCGTCGTAGATTGATTGATTTGTGGGGCTTAACGTCCCAAAACCAGTTCTGATTATGAGAGACGCCGTAGTGAAGGTCTCCGGAAATTTCGACCACCTGGGGTTCTTTAACGTGCACTGACATCGCACAGCACACGGGCCTCGACATTTCGCCTCCATCGAAATGCAGCCGCCGCGGCCGGGATTCGATCCCGCGACCTCCGGATCTGCAGCCGAGTGCCATAACCACTAGACCACCGTGGCGGGGCGGGCGTCGTAGAAGTTGATGTGATGGTCTTTCTTTTCGCTGTGTTCTGCGAGCGCGTTCCGCGTAGCGTTGAAGCTGCGTACGTCATTTTGGTGTTGCCGTATCCTTTACGGAAAGTTTTTTGTCTCGCCGATGTAAGTGGCGTGGCAATCGGCGCACGGAACCTCGTACACTAGCCCGGGGAATCTTCCTTTTGGCTGCTAGTGTTTTTTAAATCATTTTTCAATTACGTAATTGATACGTTGTATGGGTGCTGGCACAAAAATTCTGCATCTCGTTTTTTTTTTTTTCTTTTGCAATAAGTAGCTAATGACCCACTTACTAACCTCGAGGTCTCGAGCGCGCGATTGTTAATATTTTGCATACGGTTTTGTGGAGCACAGACGCACTTTCCGTTTCAAAGAGCGATGAGTGAGGCGGCACCCAGGATGGTATTCATGTCAACATAGCTGACTACATGTGCACACAAAACCACGTTCACATGGGCACCGCGCGGACAACTCTTTTGAATGAAGCCTCCCTGGGTGCTGCTGTAATCCCCTCTGGGAAGTTTCAAACATGCGTGATCCCTCAAAAATGCACTGCCGAGGCGAGGATGTCAGTTTGTACTCCGGCTCTTTCCTTCGGAAACGTCTGCTAGGATGAGCGCTCTTTCAAGAATCATGACAGCAACACAAACTCGCCACGCAGGTGGCGACTGGTTGTTTACATGAAACAGAAAAGCGCGATTCGCATGCAGTGGCGCGACACGCACGTTCAAATTGATGTTAAGTATGTTCTAATATCAGCCGTTGATATTTTTTAGATGATGCGTGTGTGTCGACGCAAATCTATCCCGCAAGTTACCTCGATCGCCTAAAATTTTGCGTCAGTACTCCTTTAACTGGTGTTTGATTCACTGGGTCATGATTGCATGACAATGTAACGAATGTGAAGTGCAAACAATCATGTAAAGTTCAAAATTATTTGCACGAAAGTGACTTCCTGTGACGTGTTTTCTTCTCTTGTGCTTTCTGTGTCATTTGTGAATACATTGCTATATTTATAGTAAAATAAAACTTTCTTGGAAAAAATAATGTCAGATGTGAATTTCAGGCAATGTTGATGCGCTCGCAGCCGGACTGGAGAAGCGACGCGCGCAAGTGCGCGCGCGTCGCTCCTTCAGTACGGCCGTGTGGCAGTTTGCCAGTTTACATCATCAGAAAAAAAAATTAAAATTCCCTGGGCTCCCCGCGTTTTTGAAAAAGTTCACAGCATATCCACGGAGTGAATGCTGATGAGTGGGCGAAGCTCCGGAGGTTCATCGTAGATCGTGCCGAGTTCCGGAATAATTTAGTTAACGCGCACGCTACGAATCCTTATGGTTCAACTACGCACAAGTGAAATCTCCCACCGGCACTTCATTGCAAGTCAAGATCCAGTGCCTATATATATATATATATATATATATATATATATATATATATATATATATATATATATATATATATATATGGGTGGCCGGTGAACGGTTCTCCAGAGCGAGCAGTCGGTATTTTTCAATCAAGAATCTCGCTAGAAGACGCTGCCTGCGTCAAGCTTGTCTCTCGCGGGTGAGGGCGCGTTCTCCTTCTTTGCGAGCTGGTATCGCACTTGCGAAAATCGCACGTTTATTGTTCAACGTTTCGGCCGTGGCGCGTTCATCGAAGATAGAGCGTTTCCATAGTCAACGCGAGCCTTTCGCTCTCTCTGTCTCTCTCTCTCTCACAAGACAGCAGATGGAAGAGTGAGAGAGCTCGCGCGTCGGGAGGCACGCGCCGAGGGCGCGCCTCCCACACGCGCCGTCCTAGTAGCGCGTTCCTAGTAGGTAACGCGCTGCTACAACGGACGGACAGACCCAAACCTTAAGGAGCTTCACCCCTAAAATATGGGAGAGGGTGAGGAGGAAAATTAGAGAAAGAAGGACGAGAAAGGGTAGTTGGAGAATGAGGACAGAAGACCGCAGCGAAGATCCCGGCGCCCTCGCCCCCTCCGGAAAATGAAAAAGTCTCCGCCTATGCACTTCAGACTGCTGTATTTTTACAGTCTCCATCATTTGAAAGTTGTTTTCACAGAATGGCCCGCTGTCGTGCAGAAGCAAGCATCTCCGACTGCACAGGCCTTGTCGAAGGCAGGCAAATGACGGAACACACGGACCGCAAGGTGCTCTCAACAAAAGCTTGTTTACGACAGGCAGCGCAAACTAATAGTTAATTCCTGAGCAGTTGTTGCCTTCAGTCGCTTTAAGACGAAGACGCGGGAGGGACGAATATTTTGAGCGTGTGACAATACGGAAGAAAAAAAAACAATGTAAACGTCGTACCAGGGCAAGTGCAGGCTTTTAAGGACCTCCTCCCAACGTTGGTAAGATGAAACATAGCAACTGACGTAATACTTGAGGCTGGGGGCGACGCCGGAATCCATTAGGTCTACCAGAAACTTCGAAGAGTGCCAACACATTTTAATGCGTATAAGACGTTAACTTTAGTGCGTACGACGTTAAAGAGACCATTCAGCGAAGCAGTAAGTCACTATACGCCGATGAAAATATAATTGACTCTTTTAGCTGTGGTATGCTCATTATCAGGCGATAAACTGTACATAAGTGTCAGCTTTCAGTTTTAATGTGACGTCAGCGATTTCATTGAAGGGACACTAAAGTGAAACAGCAAATTAATTTAGACTGATAAATTGTTCTCTGACAACTATACTTGCCGTTTATTTCGCTACCGTGGGTTCAGAGGAAATCAAGCTCAAAGTTGATTTCTTTTTAATTTCGCGCCGGAAACTGCACGTCGACGCAAGCGTGACGTCACGGATTTGTCTTCTCCAATATTTCGGGCATTTCATGGGGATGAAATTAGATGAAACTTCTTGTTCCCAATTTGCAGCCACCTAAGAACATAATACAGTTCAATTTTACCGATGAATAATTATGCAGGCCCTGCCAGTCGTCTTGAATGTCTGTGTCATCACCACGAGTCACACAGGGAGTTGGTGCGGGAACTTCAAGGCGGCGTCGCCGCCTATATTTACGTTTTGTGCGTTTTCTCGCTTACCAAGCGCCCACTAGTTGTAGGAGTGGAGGTTTTAGAACTGTGAGTCTGAGTCGGAGTATTTATTCCAGACATGCATACATAAATACATGGCTGAGGAGAAGGGGAAAAAAAATTCACAGCATATCCACGGAGTGAATGATGATGAGTGGGCGAAGCTCCGGAGGTTCATCGTAGATCGTGCCGAGTTCCGGATTAATTTAGTTAACGCGCACGCTACGAATCCTCATGGTTCAACTAAGCACAAGTGAAATCTCCCCCCGGCACTTCATTGCAAGTCAAGATCCAGTGCATATATATATATATATATATATATGGGTGGCCGGTGAACGGTTCTCCAGCGCGAGCAGTCGGTATTTTTCAATCAAGAAACTCGCTAGAAGACGATGCCTGCGTCAAGCTTGTCTCTCGCGGGTGAGGGCGCGTTCTCCTTCTTTGCGAGCTGGTAGCGTGTTCATCAAAGAAAGAGCGTTTCCATAGTGAACGCGCGCCTTTCGCTCTCTGTCTCTCTCTCTCTCTCACAAGACAGCAAATGGAAGAGTGAGAGAGGTAGCGCGTCGGGAGGCACGCGCCGAGCGCGAGCCTCCAGGCGCGCGAGCTCTCGAGCGCGAGCCTCCCGGCGGCGCGAGCCGGCGGCGCGAGGTGGCTACATACATACGACGACGACTACTACTACAGAGGAGGGAACGACCCACACCTTAAGGAGCTTCGCCCCTAAAAAGCCGCTCAGTCGCGGCTTGAAAGAGTGGTCTACTGATATGAGAAAAGAGTCCAAGTTTCGGTATAAGGCGAAGCGATATAGTAATGCATGATATACTACACGAAGAGTAGCATCTCTAGGGGCAATCTGATTCGTAATGAACGTGGGCTTATTAAAGTCAGCATGCAGGCGCGTGAAGTACCACATGACGGTCGAGCGGCAGAGACAATTTACGGCCCAGCAGAGCTACGAGCTAAGTCATGTTGTTTTGATGTTTTCTGGCATACACTTCACACCGCGCGACCGCGCTAATCAGCGTGCACTTTTCACCATCGAAAAACTTGGCCCGGCACAGCGGCATCAAGCGAGCGCGTACCTTCCGGCACCCGTAGACGCATTCGTGTGAGCGCTATGTGGCGAGGGCATTGCCGGCGTTGCAACGACATGCGAGGTGCCTGGAACGGAGCACGTGATCAAAGCGCTGCTACGCAGCACGTCTGATGGCTGCCGAGATAGCGCGCGGGCCAGCGATGGCGACCGCGCGAAGTCCACAGTAGTTGCCCGAGCGATAAACACCCCACCCCCACCCCGCCCTCGCGTTTTTTTATGCTCGCTATATACGGGCACAGGCCTCCCGAGCGGGGTGATGTTATCGCATGCGCCCTCCGAGCGACGGAGATGGGCCGGGCTCGTTGGATCTCTGCTTCAGCCGCGTTTGTCGCCGCCGCTTGCGTGCTTTCACCCGCCGGTAGAATTAATGTACGATGCGCGGGGGGTTGTTATCGATTTGGGCCTTATACGGGTCATGACGTGGACGGCGACGGCAAAAACCCACCGAGACAGTCCATATAATTGCTATCGCAATCAAACACATACACAGAACGCACCTACAAGACGGCGCTAACCCGTCCACAGCGTTGGCGTCAGTTCCGCATCTGGCTGCGGCGCCCGCACAAAGCAGCTTTCCCGGTAAGTCCGCGTCACCACAGTATGTTGTAGGAAACCCTATGCGCGTCACGACTATAACTGCTGTCCCCGCAGCATGTTGGGCAGGTGGCTGCGAGCGTTCGCCGAAACGAACACCCGAGAGTCGAGCTGCCGCAACTTCCGTCTTTTTACCTTTACACCCACATCGGATCCCATGTTCCCACATTTAAATAAAAGAAAACAAAAAAAGCACATCGGATATCTGACTGTTAATCGGCACGCGCGCAACCACGTAGTGATATGACTGTCCAGCCGATAAAGCGCGCGAAAGCCTAACCTGCATTTGCAAAATTCTATACCTGCAAGGCGATTGCAGCTTGCCGCTTGTTGCCTACTGCGTGCTTGACTATCGCGCTGTCTGATCATTGTAAAATGCCGACTGTACAATCTCGCCTTTTCTTTCAGTTCGGAATCTCACCTCGCGCTTGTCAACAGCGTCAGTGGACGCTGGTTCTAAATGGGTATGTGAAATCGTTGAAAAGTGGCGCCCGGATACGCTAGATGTGTGGAATTATTGGTGAAGCCATCGTGGCTACGGAAACAAAACGATTGTGATTACGCAGCGATATATTCCACCTTGTCAAATTAAGTGGACAAGTGCTGGCACAGCGCACCAGAGGAGCTAAAGCTCGAGTCCCGTGGTGCCTGTCTCGACGGGCCGCGGTGTACACACCTTTCCCACAACTCCTTGCGCGGCCGTTGGTGGCGCTTGCGTGCTTGAAAACGGTCTATTAACCACGACAAATAATTACTGATATATAGCTGGGGGGAGGCAAAGAAGAAAATCTCTCGACATATATGCTTCATCTTACCACCTTGTATTAGTGTCGCTGCGTGCCTGTCCTATAGAGGGAGCGATCGGGCCTTGTTTCGTCAGTGTCTGTGGTCTATAAAGCTACAATTTTTTTCACTGGCCGCATGCATGCTGTAGCGTCAAGAATCAGATGTAGCGATAGGATTGATACTTCGGTTATTGTACTTCAGGATTGATACTTCGGTATAGAACGTTTAAGGATGACATTTTCCCTACTTCTCTAGAGAGTCCTTCCGACGTTTAAAACTGGCGATAAGCCGCCTGTTTCCAACCACCGTCCAATATGTATCATTCCTTCCCTTAGTAAAGTCATGGAAAAATTATTTATACTTTGGCTAAACAAATGGCTTTCGCGTTGGTAGTCTCCCTAATCTTTCCCTTATTTCTCTATATCTGATTACATCAAACGCTCAATTTATTCCGGGTGCGTACATAGGTCGTTTTCCTCTTTTTTTTTTTGAACTTCACAAAGGCATTTGACACCGTTAATCGTTTCGTTTTATTCAACAGACTCGAAGCATACCCTGCGGTACAGAAAGCACTCAGTATACATGGCAGGCTCATTCTCCTCTACTAAAACAATTAGCCAAGGAGTTCCTCAATGCTCACTGCTGGGCTTACTTATCTTTTTTTTAACTTTACATTAATGACCTTTCTGACATTATATCCTTGGCTCACTGCGTTTTATATGCCGACGATACTCCCATCTCATTTGCTTATAGTCACTAAACACTCACTAACCAATTAAATGCTGTGCTTTCTAAAAGCGTGCCCGAGTGGTGTCACAAAAACCACTTGCATATTAAGCCAAATAAACTACATTTCTGGTTTTTAGCTCTGGTCAGCCCAAGTTAACCTCGTCACCAAAGATCATAATTGATTCGCATCTCATTAATATCAGTGACGGTGTATCATATTTCTTGGCGTTTTCCTCAATGCCAGCCTTAAATTCGCTATCCATGTTGCTCACACCAGAAAAAAAAAGGGTAGCATTCGGCATTCGCACATCTTTCTTTTCGTTTACTTCGATTTCATACATTCTCACATCAATTATGACATCACATCACGGGGAATACTTATCGGTGTCATCTCTCATCCCTACAACATCTTCAAGATCAAGCATTTTGCATCATTTTTAACAGTTTTCAAGGCAGTATATAGCAGCGCTGACCTAGCTTCTTCGCTACAACAGCAACTACAGTGTTAACGAACCTATATCGCTCAATCGAACGATGTTGCTATATAAACAAATAGCAAATCAACTTGCGAGCAACTTCACTGATGCTTAGGTTTTAGTTAGTACTATAACTCTACCAGGTTTGAGGGCTAGCAATAACTGTCTTGCTTCCTAAAGTTCATGCTAATTACGGTAAAAACTTCTGTGCAATCTCATTATGGAATAATTTACCCACATTACTAAAATCTAAAACTTGTTCATTGTCACTGAAGAATTCATTAAAACAGTATTTTTTTTTAATTCCTGATCTGCCTTTCTGTTTAGTTGTACTAGATTGGTGTTTCTATATACTGTATTTATTTACCAGATTATTTGTTATTGTGATTTCATGCGTTTTTATTTTTTTATTATGGTATTTGTTTAGCTTTAATTATGTTTCACATTTCAAAAATTTTTGCTTTACTTATGTGTGACCTTCACCCAGGGTCCTGTTGCAGTCGTCTACATTGGGAACCTCGTCAGTGTCACAAAATAGTGCCTATTTCGAAGTAAAACCCGGCGTCGAAAGGCCAAAAGAACAAGAAAAGCGGCGCTCAGAGGAGGCACTCAGTCACGCCGCGCCTACAGAAAGGGAGAATATTGTAGAAACTTTCTTATCGCGGCGAGCGCGCGCGCGGGACAGACGTAAGGAGAGAGGGGAGGCGGAGAGTATACACCGACGCTTCTCGCGCAGTGAGAGAGAGAAAGAGGCGCCGCCCCAACGAAGAAAGTTCGAGAATGGGCGAGAAGTTTCCCAACTGTGTGTGTGCTTTGAGTCACGTGACCCCACGGAACATTATAGTGCCCTTTCCCAGGGCTATATAAGCAGTCGCACACGGGCCGCGAGGGAAGAGACGAAGAGAGAGTAGAAGAGTTGCAAGTAAAAAGAAGAAGCAAGAAGTCGTGTGTGACTCAGACGCCGAGCCAGCTTTATAGTGCACTTTCCCGGGGCTATATAAGCAGTCGGACACGGGCCGCGAGGGAAGAGACGAAGAGAGAAGAAGCAAGAAGTCGTGTGTGACTCAGACGCCGAGCCAGCTGAGAGGCCACCTGCAAGCTCCGAGTGAGAAGACGCCGAGTGTCTTGGTGAATATGACTCTTTGTGTTTTGTTCTTTGTTGCAGTGCATGAGCTTGTTCGTGTTGGTTGGCTTTGTGTAACTTTGTAGCCCATCTGTTTTTGAGTTTGTGAAAGCCGTGTTGTGTACGTTTGTGTGACTGCCTATTTGATGAAAATGTATTTGTTTTGTTTGACCACCCTTGGCTCTGACTCGGTCTTTGAACCACTGCTGGCGTTTTGCTAGTGTGCTAAAGGGGACCAAAAATCTTATTGTCCGAGCTTTCGTGGGATCTTTTTCGGGGAACCATGACGTTGGTTCTTGGAATTATTTCCGGCGATCGCGTCCCGTACATCATAGCACGGGTTTGGTGACAGTCAGTATATATTATGCTTTGTAATTATCATATTACGCCACGAAAAAACTGATCGTCTGGTTGACTGTTTGCACTTCACTTGCCGTGATTACTGCTGTCGGGCCACTTACAGCGTTCGTGGTTTCCACTCTCCGTAGAAGAGCACGAACCCTCCGGCATTAAGGGGCACTTCTTGAGTCACGTTGAACATCGGATAATGACCGGCCAAGGCTCTGACCTGCGCAGGAGCACGCAGTCAACTTTACAGAGCCACTGTCGCGTGACGCTCAGCCCCACACCCGCAGCTGTTGGCACCTGGACCGCACACGTATAAGGCTACGTGCGTAAAACTTCACATGCGTAACACTAGTGAGTTTTAGTATATCGGAAAGCAGCAAACGTAAAGATTTAGCGTTAAGGTTAACGTTACGGTAAAGCTGGGTGCACTTAGCGGCGCAAACTAGACATTTAGTATAGCGGAAGAGAGCGAAACGCTAAAGCTAACGCAAAGGCATGTACGGCGACAACTACACCTTAAAACAACTCTTATTAAATCCCTAAGTGCGCCACAAAATCATTGAGCCAGTATCGTGTAAGTGTGTTGTTAGTGCTGTGTCGGCAGACCTGAAAAACATCGCTTCGTTTCAAAATGCCGCCATCGAGTCTCCTTTCTGACCCGTACTGCCTGTCATTTCGAAGTTGCGATGACATAGGAGCGCTTAATTTATACTTTGGAAACCAGAGAAGCTACGCAGGCAGTCCATGTCGTCGAGGCTATCCCGTATACGAGAAATTTCGCCGACATTTCCGCTTTGAGAAGGCGGATTTTCCACTTGTCATCAGTGCCCCGGAGCTTCTGCAACATTTCTCCAGTGCCCAGGGGGTGCGCATCCATGCATGTGCCTGCGAAGGCTGGCTTATCCAAGTCGCCTTTGTGACTGAAGGAATACTTCGCCAAACAACACTGTCATTTCAAGCATTATACATACAGTAATGCACCACACTACTCGTCTCGGCTTTATTTAATTGGTTGTAGCTTGAAACAACCTATGTACAAAAAAAAAAAAAAAAAAAAGCCCGGTGGCAGTGCCGCCATCTCGACGAGACTACCGTAAACGTGAGCAAAGTGACATGGCCTCTGAGATTTCGAGCGCCGGCACGCGCAGTCTCGAAGGCCGTGAAAGCGAGTGCACTTACATTTTAAGCCTTGTGTGCCGCTTACTGAGAGCGTATCTTGAAAACGGCGACACATTGTCACCAATACACGGCTGGCGAAGCTTAATTAGCCAAACATAAGGCAAATAAGAACATGAGCGGGTAATGAACGAGCTTAGCAACGCAGGCCGATGTCCCGACAGATCTGAAGCGAGTGGTCTCACCACTCACTTCGACTGACGCCGCCATCTTGCCAGCCGTACGGGTCCCTTTGCGAGCGTTAGCGTTGAACGATATCTTCCGAAAATAGCGTAGGCACGTAAGGGTATCGTATACGTTAACGTTCTGCGCATGCGCGGTGTGTTCCACGGTAACGTTAACTTTACGCTAAATCTTTGCGTTTGCTGCTTTCCGATATACTAAAACTCACTATTCTTGCGAGACCTAACATCCAATACGCCTAGCAATATCGGATCCTGGTAAAATATTGAAGCAGCTTCACTGCCCTTTAATTTTGCGAAGACTAGTCAAACAGCTGAGCTGGTGGCACCACCTTGCTTATCTGGCTCTTTGTTTTAACTTTGCTTACCGGTATCGTAACTTGCGGAGAGGAGTGCGTTGCCGATAAACGGCATGACGTGCATTGCCGTGTATCGCTTCTCGGAGTCGTCTTATCATCCTTTACTCCCATCCTCTCCTCATCTCTCCTCTTACTCTTCTCCTCCTCCTCCTTCGTCTTCGTAATCTTGCGCCATCGCTATCGGTCATGATATCACTACCATGATGCACCGCCGTTGTTATTACAGTCGGATGAGAGCAGTGATGTAGGTAGTGCTTCGAGGGCATGATCACTATCACTCGTGAAATGACTATCATGATGCCCTGTCATTAGTGTCACAGTCGGGTGAGAGCAATGATGTGAGTAGTGTTTCGAGGGCACAATCACTATCACTCATGATCACTATCACTGAACTTTCACATAACTACTGCTTGTATAACTACTACTCCATGTGGAACATGGATGCACACTATAACAAATTTTGACTGGCAATAATACTCTCAGTTTTGGGGTTTTCTGCAGAACTCATTTGCCAATGATACTCTGGAAGAAAGATCGTTATTGCTCTAACAGGGGCCACAAGATATGTATAGAAGTCATGGTGGCGAAAATTTGCGAAAATTAGAACACGGAAGAAATAACAAACTAAAGGACACAAGCATTCAAACTGTGTCGTAATTTTCGCATCGCTTCTTCTTTTTTTTGCACTTTTATCCGGTACCAACTTCCGAAGTCCACAGCACTTGCCACTTCTAGTATGAAAAAAAAAAAGAACGAAGGTTGATCATACATTTTAGAGGTGCATCTCAGTTCCTCTATACATGTAAATGAAAGAAGTTGTTGGGTAGTAAATAGCAAAAGGCTTCAACTTACAACTTGAACACAATGGCCAAAGTTGCACTAGACAATATTGAAGGAGCTTGTAATTTCTATGTCAAGCTATACGACAGTGATCGGCCATAACGCATTTTATGATCAGACTGTAACAGCTAACGGATTTTCCCTTTTATACTTCAATTAAAATGGTATTCATTAACGCAATACAGCTCGCCCGAGCCATGAATAGTGAAGTAGGCAACAGTTGCGTAAAACGTGATCACGCTAAAACCGGGCTATCGTGAGGTGCGTGAAGTTTTGATGCTTTTGAAAGCGGGCGCTAGGGCAGAAAGCACCGGAGCGCTCCCGTTAGCTATCATCATCATCATCGACCAACCCATCTGCCCTCTTCTCAGCGAGTTGATTTCATGTTATGCCAGGGAATTTTTTCATCTGAACGCTCCGCGTAACCTTTTGCCTCCCTCGGCTCCGCTTTCCCTCTGTTCTCAGTGCCTGTCGGTCGCATGTTCTTCGCATTATATGTGCTCCCACGTCCCTCTTAAGTGACATGAGGACAGCTACCCCTGCTTGCTCCCTGATCCATTCTGCTCGCTTCCTTTCTCTTAAAGTTCATCATCATCAACCTGTCTATGCCCACTGCAGAGCAAAGGCCCCTCTCACAGATCTCCAATTATCCCGGTCCTGTGATAACTGCGACCAATTTATCCCCGCAAACTTCTTGATCTCATCTGCCCACCTAACTTTCTGCCGCCCTCTGCCACGCTTGCCTTCTCTAGGAATCCACTGCTACCATTAATGACCAACGGCTGTCTTGTCTTCGCATTACATGGCCCGCCCACGTCCATTTCTTCTTAATTTCTATTAATATATCCCTAACACGCGTTTGTTCCCTAACCCACTCCGCTCTCTTCTTGTCCCTTAAGATTACACCTATCTGTTATGTTCGGCGGTAGATCGACGGGAAGAGTAGGCGACGGCGGCCTAGCGCATGGCTTTTCTGCAGAAACGTCTTCGTATTCACTCAGTACGAAGTAAAAGCGGCGGCTTTGTTCCCGCGACGCCCGCGGTCAGTAATTGCTGTGACGTGCATAGCTGCACAGCAGAGGGGACATGACAGGTGACAGTTCTCTCCACTGCGGCACTGTAGAACATTTTCGGAGGAAACGCGGCACCCGAGAAAGGAACAGGGGGAGAGTAGCTTGCAAGAACAGCGGGGGCTCGCTGTCGAAGTAATCCTTTGACCTTTCTGCGCGGTCGATTTCTCGCCAAGGGGTTGCCCGTTCGGCGGAGGTTACCGCGCCGTGGAAATGTACGGAAGTGCTTTCCATGGCAATACACCTGTCAAGAAGTCCTGTTGAAGCGGCGGCTTGGATGCATGCCGCCAGGTAAACAGAGTGGCACTTTGGGCCTGCTGCTGAGTTCTGCTAACTCATTACGGGATTAGTGACTGATGCTAGAGAGTTTTAGCAGCGGTGGCTTACCGTATGGTAAGTACGGTAATGCCGTACCGTCGTGGTTGGCATGGTTGGCACGTAGAAAATTGAGCTTCTGAAGGCTTTACCAGCAAGTTTTATCATTCACCGACGTTTCCGTACTCACCGAGCAACTAGTGCAGGTCTTTCCGACTAAAATAGCCGCGTGCCGACCATGACGGTACGGTATTACCGTCACTGCCGTACGGTAAACCGGCGCTGCTAAAACTCTCTGCTATCTCTCGCAGAAGCTCGCTGCAGCGAGCGGTTCGAAGTGTGGGAATGCGAAGGCGTAACCGTAGGCTCTGATAGAGAGAGTAAACGCGTGTTTTATTGGTGAAGTGCTGCATATGGGTTGGTCCTAGAAGGCAGTCGCAGAAGCGATCTGACGTATTTAACGGACGAACAAAGAAGAGAAAGAGGGAGGGGAGAGCTTAGCGCTAACTCGGGTGGCAGACGCGGCAATGTGGTCAGAAGTCGAGCTTGGCGCTGCCTCTGACGAGATATGATGAGGTTTGAAAGCTTGGTGATTTTTCACGTGTTGAGTGCAAACGCTAAGGGCTTGGAACGAACCGCTTGGTGTAGTTTGAGCCCAGTTGTGTTGTTGTGATGTCTTCTGACAGTACTGGACGTCCCGGCCAAGTTTTATAAATAGTGCACAGTGCAAATAAACATGCGTGTTTTGCTGTGAGGACATCTTGGCCCAGAGTCCGTCCTTCAACGTGTCGCCGCGGTCATCGGAACCATCGAGAGAGAAGACAAATTCCCAAAATTAACTCTATCTTTCGTTCCATTGCTCGCTGCATCGTCATCAATTTCAGCTGAACCCTGTTCGTGAGCCTCCAAGTTTCTGCCCCGTAGGCGAGTACGGGTAAGATGCAGGTTTTATACACTTTCCTCTTCAGAAACAATGGTAAGCTACCATTCATTATCTGAGAATGTTTGCCGAATGCACTCCACCCTGTTATTATCCTCCTAATTCCGCCACCTATCTCAAGCCGCTGTACTCGGAACATTAGTTTTCTGCATATCAATTTCCAGGCCCACCGTTCTACTTTGCCTTTCTAGGTCAGCAGTCATGCTTTGCAGTTCGCCTCCCGAATTACTTAGCAAGGCAATGTCACCAGCAAATCGGAGGTTACTGAGGTATTCACCATTAACCCTTACCCCCACCTGTTCCCAATCCAATGTTCTGAATATATCTTGTAAACATGCTGCGAATAATATTAGAGGGATTGTGTTCCCTTGTCTTACGCCCTTCCTTATAGCTACTTTGCTGCTCTCCTTATGGAGGACTGTGGTGGCCGTGGCGCCATTGTAGCTGTCTCCCAGTAGTCTTAGGTAGTGCTCGTCTACGTCCTGCTTCCTCAATGCCTGCATGACCGCTGATGCATCGACCGAGTCAAATGCTTTCTCGTTATCTATGAAAGCTATGCATAGAGGTGGATTATACTCTGCGCATTTCTCTATCATCTGATTTATAGTGTGAATATGGTCTACTGTTGAATAGCCTTTACAAAACCGTGCTTGTTCGTTAGATTGACTGAAATCTAAGGCGGCACAAATTCAGTTAGCGATTACCTTGGTAAATAATTTGCAGACGACTGATAGTAAATTAATGGGCCTCTAATTTTTCAAGTTATTTATGTTGCCTTTCTTGTAGATTAGGATGATGTTCGCATTCTTCCAAGATTCCGGTATGCTTGCAGTCATTAGGCATTGCGTATGCAGGCTTACTAGCTTTTCTAGTATAATCTGCCCACCATCCTTTACGAGATCTGCTATTGTCTGATCCTCACCAGGCGCCTTTCCCGCTTGCATCTCTTTCAAAGCCGTACGTGGGAGTGTTAGGCAGCGCCACTCGCCGCCATGCATCTCTTTCAAAGCCGTACGTGGGAGTGTTAGGCAGCGCCACTCGCCGCCATGCATCTCTTTCAAAGCCGTACGTGGGAGTGTTAGGCAGCGCCACTCGCCGCCATGCATCTCTTTCAAAGCCGTACGTGGGAGTGTTAGGCAGCGCCACTCGCCGCCATGCATCTCTTTCAAAGCCGTACGTGGGAGTGTTAGGCAGCGCCACTCGCCGCCATGCATCTCTTTCAAAGCCGTACGTGGGGTTAGGCAGCGCCACTCGTAGCCATGGCTACGAGTGGCGCTGCCTAACACTACCAGGATTCCATATACATAAATACCCAATAAAGTGGACGGAGGGACGACCGCCTTCGTAGCTCAGCGGTAGAGCATCGGACGCGATATCCGGAGGTCGTGGGTTCGGTTCCCACCGACGGCAGGTTTGTCTTTTCGTCCACTTTAATTCCTTTCTACTTACCCAAAATTACAATATCAAAATTACGAATTGTAATAACTTCCCCTATGCTTTCCTAGGCTTCAATGTTTGTTGTTTCATTAACTTTTTAGGGGCGAAGCTCCTTAGGGCGTGGGTCTGTACATCCCATGGTGTTCGTTGGTGATGTACGTAGCCACCTCTACTTTTATGAAAAAAAAAATCCGAAAGTTGTGTCCTCTGCCTAGATTCGAACCCAGGCTCTCGGCGTGGCAGTCGAGCGTTCTACCACTGAGCTACGCCTGTGGTTGAAAAATTATCGCTAAAAGACCTAAACAGGTATAATGTCTCCCGCGGAATCGCATTAACAAACGTAATGTTACGTTGAAAAATAGTAATACACCGCTACACGACGCGAAAATGGATTGTATAACGAGGTCGAGGCATCATTTGAAAGAACACAGAGCTGCGTGCTTTGTAGCTTTGAACCCATTACGGAGGCACTGGTAATTATGGCGTAGTGGGTACTTCCCTACTTGGCAAAATGATAAGTTATGGCGCAGGAGATACTTACCACTTCTACTTGCACTAGTTTCCTCAAGCGTTTAAAATGGCCTCTAAGAAAGTAGCTCCTCCTGCTTACGCTGTCACTGTGCTGCAGTTCCGCGCAGGCCTGGCTCTAGCACAGCATATCCTCCTTAAACGCGAGATCCCAGCGTACGAATACAGTGTTTCTCACGCCTTTACATGATGATCGACTGGGCGATTTACGCGAAAGATTCACGGTTTACCGATGATTCCCTCCGGAGCTTCGCCCACTCATCATCATTCACCCCGTGGATATGCTGTGATTTTTTTTCTAACAAATAAAGCGAGCCCTTGATCCCCTTTCGTTATATATATATATATATATATATATATATATATATATATATATATATATATATATATATATATATATATATATATATATATAACATAATGCTGTAGCGTTGAATTATTTGTTTATTTTTTCACCTACCCTGGCAGCCTCGACAACAGCTCCGGGGTCGTCCATCGTGAAATGGACCTCGTGGAAGACGATCGGTACCGTCCTTGCCACCGAATAGTTGTATGCAAATACGCCAGTGTAGAGCGTCACGTGTTCCCTCGCGTGGTCGTCTGCCATGTCTTTTGGGTCCGTCCACTCGCCGAACAGACGAACCTGCGATATACCGGAGAACGCGGAGCCGACAAAGCATTTATACACCTCCACGCCCTCTATAAAGAAACGAAAAATATACCACCAAAGTATGACTGTATCTAAGTCCCACCCCACGCCCCTTGGCCGCGTTTCGGTAACACCATGGCTGTAGAAGTACAGCGTTTTTGCCAATCAGAATGCAATGCCTTACACTCCACTGTTGTAGATGTTAAAGGGGTCATGAAAACCATGCGGAACTACCTGGTGCTAGTTTTCACGGTTTCAATACTCATTCCACATGCTGAATCCGAAAGGTTTCGGCGGAATATTCTGTGTGCATTTAATAACGCCCGTTTTAAATCCTAGATTTCCTGTGCTTCCGAAACGACCATGCGACACCACAGGTCGGCATGAGCACTACTCAGTGGCATCATCTAAAGACGTTTAAAAATTTCACAGCATATCCACGGAGTGAATGATTATGAGTGGGCGAAGCTCCGGGCGTTCATCGTAGATCGTGCCGAGTTCCGGATTAATTTAGTTAACGCGCACGCTACGAATCCTTATGGTTCAACTACGCACAAGTGAAATCTCCCACCGGCACTTCATTGCAAGTCAAGATCCAGTGCATATATATATATGGGTCCTCAAGTCCTCAAGTCCGTGGGCAGCACCGGTGATCCTAGTGAAGAAAAAGGATGGATCATGGAGGTTCTGTGTCGATTACAGAAAACTAAACGCTGTCACCAAAAAGGATGTGTATCCGCTTCCTCGGATCGATGATGTTATCGACTGCCTCCATTCTGCCGCTTACTTCACCTCACTGGATTTGAGATCAGGTTATTGGCAGATACCAATGCACCCAGACGACAAAGAGAAAACAGCCTTCGTGACATCTGATGGTCTCTATGAGTTCAACGTCATGCCCTTTGGTCTTTGTAATGCGCCGGCGACGTTTGAACGATTTATGGACACCATCCTCCGTGGAATGAAATGGGAAATTTGCTTATGCTATCTGGATGATGTTGTGATTTTTGGAAGCACTTTGGATGAACATAACCGACGTCTTAGCCTCGTCCTTGATTCTGTCGAGAAAGCCGGTCTGGTACTGAACTCCAACAAATGTCGCTTTGGAGAGACTGAAACGTTGGTACTTGGACATCTAGTCGACAGAAATGGTGTGAGGCCCGATCCACGGAAGATTGAAGCAGTAAGTTCCTTCGAACCACCGAAGTCACTGCGGGAGCTGCGGAGTTAGAGAGAACATACTCCTCCATTTTTCGGCAAGCTTCAGATACTTACTGTCTACCAATTATACAACCTTAAACTCAGCTTATATGTCATTAATGAAATAGGAAACACCGTTGGCACTTATATGGAGCATTGCTACCCAAGCGATACTCCCTATGATCTACGCTTTGATCGTTTTCGATTGCCTTTATTCAGAACAACCTATGGTAAGCAAACATTATCATATCAAATACCTTATCTACTCCACAAAAATAGCTATGTCCGTGAACTTTTGGAAGAACGTAATACTAAAAACAGTGTGAAGAAAAAAGTTAAGATGTACTTCCTTACTTGTAAGGAGCCATAATTGTATTATTTATTATAGATATTTCTTTTGTGTCTTTCGTACTTTTGTATATTAGATGAAAGTTTCTTATTTTCTTTCTCTGCAAATGTATTTCTTTATGGTACTTAGTAATTCTGTCAGAAATTTCTCATGGTTTCAGTTTTTTATATATATATTTTTTATCTTGCTACTGCAAATTGGTGATGACTCTAATGCGTTATTTTAAAATGTATGTTTCGACATCTGTTATACTTTTTGAATTTCAATTATGTGTCCCCTCATTCTAAAGAAGAATGACATGTGTATCATTGTTCCACTTCATCTGAGCAAATGTATGGGTGGAGGGACCTTAGTCAGGCAGAGGTAATCTGCCTTTAGTCCCTTCAACCTAGGCAATCTTTGTTTTGTCTGAATAAACAGTGAATGAATGAAGTGAAGAGTTTCTTGGGCTTATGCTCGTATTTTCGTCGCTTCGTACCAAGATTCGCCGATGTGGTGTACCCCCTGACCTGCCTTCTCCATAAGGATGTTCCTTTCAACTGGACGTCGGCTTGCGACGAGGCGTTCCGCCAACTAAAGTTTCAACTGACATCGGGACTATATTACGCCACTTCGATGCTTCCTCGCCTACAGAAGTGCACGCTGATGCCAGTGGAATTGGCATCGGAGCTGTGCTAGTACAGCGTCATCACGGATCTGAGCACGTTGTGGCTTATGCCAGTCGATCTCTGAGTAAGGCGGAACGCAATTACACCGTCACGGAACAAGAATGCTTGGCAGCAGTTTTCGCGGTTCACAAGTTTCGGTCCTACGTCTACGGGCGCCCGTTCACTATATTTACGGACCATCACGCTCTATGCTGGTTGGTGAACCTCCGTGATCCGAGTGGTTGACTGGCACGTTGGGCTCTCCGACTTCAGGAGTACGACTTCGTCATCTCTTACAAGTCCGGTCGTCGCCACGCAGATGCCGACTGCCTTTCCCGCCTTCCTCTACCGACTACGGAGTGTGACGAAGACAACTTCGATGGCTGTTTTACTTCTATTTCGGCCACATTCCCGGACCCACGAGATTTAGGGATGAACAAGCCAGTGATGTTAGCCTGGAGCCCCTTTTTACTGCTGCGCTGCGTCCTCAAGCCACCGGTCGATTTTGTGTACGAGATGGCCTCCTTTACAAGACGAATTATTCGGGTAAATGCGCACGCTTTCTCCTGGTGGTTCCGCAGAGTCTGCGACCAGACGTACTGAGTGCCATGCACGATGACGCAACCTCTGGCCATCTAGGCTTCATAAGAACACTGAACCGAACACAGGAGCGTTTTTACTGGCCCAAAATGCGAGACACTATCAAGCAGTACGTCAGCGGTTGCGATAAATGCCAACGCCATAAGCGTCCTACGACTACTCCGCCGGGTCTTCTCCAGCCTCTGCCACCACCTTGTCTGTCGTTTGAACAAGTAGGCATTGATCTCTTGGGGCCATTTCCAAGATCTTCTAACGACAATCGGTGGGTTATCGTATGTGTAGACCACCTGACCCGTTATGCAGAAACTGCGGCCATACCATCTTCAACAGCTACATGCGTTGCCACATTCTTGTTGCGGTTTGTTATCCTCAGGCACGGCTCCCCCCGTGTGATAATTAGTGATCGTGGTCGTCAGTTTGTTGCGGACGCCATTGAAGAATTACTTCGTCTCTGCAGCTCGAAGTTCCGGCATTCAACACCTTACCATCCTCAAACCAACAGCCTTGTAGAGCGTACAAAGAGGACTCTTACCAACATGCTGGCAATGTATGTCTCCTCCGACCACAAAGACTGGGATGACGTGCTCCCATTCATCACATATGCGTATAATACCGCAAGGCATGAGACGACGGATTACAGTCCTTTTTATCTGCTGTACGCACGTCTACCGCTAAGGAGTATTGATACAATACTGCCGTTTGGCTTCCACAGTGAGTACTCGGTTGCCAAGACGCTGTGCCTTGCAGAAGAAGCACGCCGGATCGCTCGACTTCGTACCGTGGCCTCACAGCACCGTTCTAAGGAGCGCTATGACAGCCGACACCAGTCTGTCTTGTACAGCAAAGGGGACTTGGTATGGGTGTGGACCCCACAGCGTAAACGTGGATTATGCCAAAAGTTCTTGCCCCAGTATACTGGACCTTTCGTGATTGTGGATCGGTTGAGCGACTTAACGTACGTGGTGGCCCGTTTAACGTCAGCTGGTCGTCGTTCCAGCCGAACGCAGGTTACACACATCGCGCGTCTCAAGCGGTTTCATCCTGCTGTTTTCCGGTGATTTGGACTTGCCCCGCGGGCTTCGTCTGTGAGCCGGGGAGTGCTACGGCATCAGACGGGCAATCAAGGTATGAGCCAGGCAAGGGTGGAAGACGACGAGGACGATATCTTGTCTAGCGGTGGGACGCCATCTTGCCTCGGCTGTACCAGCTACCTAGCGCTCCGCGCTCTCCTGTAAATATACCTTCGCTCGACCTATATATATATATATATATATATATATATATATATATATATATATATATATATATATATATATATATATATATATATATATATATATATATATATATATATATATGGGTGGCCGGTGAACGGTTCTCCAGCACGAGCAGTCGGTATTTTTCAATCAAGAAACTCGCTAGAAGACGCTGCCTGCGTCAAGCTTGTCTCTCGCGGGTGAGGGCGCGTTCTCCTTTTTTGCGAGCTGGTAGCGCGTTCATCGAAGAAAAGCGGTGGTGTAGTGGTTACGGTACTCGGCTGCCACCCAAAAAACGCGGGTTCGATCCCGGCCGCGGCGGTCGCATTTTCGATGGAGGCAAAAATGCCAGAGGCCCGTGTACTGTGCGTTGTCAGTGCACGTTAAAGAACCCCAGGTGGTCTAAATTTCCGGAGCCCTCCACTACGGCCTTTCTCTCTTCTCTATCTCTTTCACTCCCTTCCCCCCACCCCTACGGACGCTTAGCCGTGCTCCCTACATGGGCTGCAGAAATTAGCGTCCTTTCCTAACCGAACCACAATCAATCAATCAATCAATCAATCAATCAATCAATCAAAGAGCGTTTGATTATGATTGATGATTGTGGTTCGGTTAGGAAAGGACGCCAATTTCTGCAGCCCATGTAGGGAGCACGGCTAAGCGTCCGTTGGGGTGGGAGAAAGGGAGAGAAAGGCCGTAGTGGAGGGCTCCGGAAATTTAGACCACCTGGGGTTCTTTAACGTGCACTGACATCGCACAGTACACGGGCCTCTGGCATTTTCACCTCCATCGAAAATGCGACCGCCGCGGCCGGGCGATAGTCAACGAGCGCCTTTCGCTCTCTCTGTCTCTCTCTCTCTCTCTCACAAGACAGCAGATGGAAAAGTGAAGAGCTCGCGCGCCGGGAGGCACGCGCCGAGGGCGCGCCTCCCACACGCACCCTCCTAGTAGCGCGTTCCTAGTAGGTAAGGTAACGCGCTACTACAACGGACGGACATACCCAAACCTTAAGGAGCTTCGCCCCTAAAATGTCAACAGTGTACAACGCGATGTTAATACAGTGCAAAGCTCGGAGCAGAACAGCGACTGGGAGCTGTGAAAAACATCGAGCTCTAAAAAGTAAGCATTGTAAAAAAAATTCACATCATATCCACGGAGTGAATGATGATGAGTGGGCGGAGCTCCGGATTTTCATCGTAGATCGTGCCGAGTTCCGGATTAATTTAGTCAACGCGCACGCTACGAATCCTTATGGTTCAACTACGCACAAGTGAAATCTCCCACCGGCTCTCCCACCGACCGCTTCACGCGAGCGACTGACTCAGATTTTTGACTGCAGATTTTTTCCGCGAGTTCCTTACGACTTTGGACCGGAAAATGGCAGGGAAAAACAGAAAAATTTTGCTTTTCGTCGACCAGTGTTTGGCCCATCCCAAAGACTGCAACTTCAGCAATGTCGCCGTAAGGTTCCTGCCCGCAAACACCACGAGCCGTCTACAGCCGCTGGATGCGTGAATAATCCGAAATGTGAAGCACCATTTCAAGGGATTGCTTGTGCGGAGGCTCCTGGCGAAAATTGAGCGCAATGATGAAAACTTGCGGATTAGCCTGCTTGACGCGTTACATTTCTTGGCCATGTCCTGGGATAATGTGACCCAGGACACGATCGCGAACTGCTTTCGCAAGTGTGGATTTTTCGCGGAATCGGATGGGGCTCTGACGGAAGAAAACCAAGAGCCTGACGACGATTTGCACATCGAGGGTTAGGAGAACCTTGAAACTCGAGCTTCGGCGCGAGACTTCGTCACAGCAGACGACGACGTAGCGACCTGTGGGCTGCGATCTACCGAAGAATTGGTCGACGAGGCAAAGGATACCGAGTCCGACAGTGATGGTGAAGATGCCGGTGAGTGTGATCTCCTATCGTCAACGTCGGAAAACCTTGACACCCTCGATGTGCTGCGTCGCACCGTAAGCGCCGGCAGCGTGAGTGAAGAAACCGCAGCACGGTTTCATTCCTTTCAGGCGGCTTTCTTGAGGGACAGCGAAGTTAAACAAGTTCAAAAGAACGTCATGACTTTTTCAGCAAGAAGTAGTTGACTCCAATAAAGTTCTTGTTCATCTTCATGATCAGCTTTAACTTGTTTTGGCTCATACGAATTCGAAATGATATGAAATTTTACGTGCTCCCCACGAATTCGTATCATCGAGATTCTACTGTACTATATCAGACAAAAATGATGCACACTTATTAAACATGCCTTTAATGCTCAGGTTCTCAAAACAAACAGTTGGGTTCGCTTACCTGGACGTGTGTATCAGTGCCCTTGTATTGGATCACGTGCGCCCCTCGCGCGTTAGTGGAAGAATCCAGCTCACTTTGTATAACCGCCCCCTTTAGTGTTCTGAAGTGGCACCGGTCGCTGAGCTCTAGCTGTATGTACGTAATCGTTTCTTCGCCTATGCTTCCCAGGAACAGACCTGCCGAATAGCTGGAACAAACGAAAGGGCACTTTCATCTCATGAATGCACCCTGTCTCTCTCTCTCTCTCTCCATGGTAGGCGGCGGTAAAAATGCCGCCCACCGTTCTTCCTCGCCGCTCACGGGTCTGGTTCCCCCTCGCACCCACCGCCACTGCTTTCGTTGAAACGCCCACCGCTCCAACAGACCCCCTATGGAATTTGAAAGTCGCGCGTTCCGGGAGGAAAAAAAAACAGCAACTGTCGCCCCAGGTGCGAGATCCAAGTGGTGATGTGCGCGAGTGCAGTGATGACCGCGAATTCCATCAAAGTGAAGTGCGCGAGCGCGGTGCAGGGAGTGATGATCACAAATTACAACCCAGTGTTGTGCGCGAGTGCGACGTCAATGGTGATGTGCGTGAGTGTGGTTCGCGAGCGGACCGAGAACTTCGTTTGCGTCATGGTGTGCGCGAGTCAGGGACCAGTGATGCAGTGCAGCAGCGCGAAAGCTCAGACTCTGAAACTGAACTTTACAGCGACTGGAAGACGTTGTCAAACGGCAACAACGGACAACGAAATGTCGCCGCTTACGATACTGATACTGACTTGTATTACAGTGCCAGCGAGTGAACTTTAGTGATTTTTGAGTCTCGCGATTTTCCATTTGTTTTTTTTTAGCTTGTCACCTTTTAGAGAGATGCATAACTTTTCTGAAACGAGCACCTCACATAAATGTCCTATGTAAAATTGCTTTTCGTACTTCTTTTCCTGTCTTGCAGATAAAACGAGTGGGTCACTCTTTTTCGTAGGGGGGAGGTGTCGCGAAGACCGCGTCGCGTAGAATGTTTTCTTGTTCTTTTTTCTTTTTCGACTGCTTTCTTAGAAGGGTGCTCAAGCAAACGAGCCGGCGCACCGCAGGGAGTCTTCTTGACGACGTAGTACAGAGAACGAAGACCACGTGTGTGCGTCGCGGCCAGTTTCCGGAAAGCGTTGTTTGTATTAGTTTTGTAGCAAAGCCGGATGCACGCGATCACGAGGGCTCGCGTTGAGCATCGTTAACTTCGCCCTGCCTGATTGGTCCGCGTTGCCGTGGATGTTGAGGGGTGCTATTTAAGCGGCGACACTGGCCTTTTTTGGGAGCGGACGAGGGGACCATGACGCTCGAAACCACCGGGGACCAGTTCGGCAGGCCGACGGGGTATGACACCATTTTCTATGTTGTATAATTTTTGCCCTGTGTGTTTTCCAACTTCAAGATGTCTTAGCTAAATAAATCCCCAATGAGTGCTCTCCCAATTCACTGTGTCGACTCCTCATCGCTTGCCTGCGCGGAGTGGCTACCACACCTCTCCGTCTTCCTGACCTTCCGATACGTCTAACATTAACGGCCCCGACGTTTCGCTACAGTATAAGCGTTATTCCGCTTTCCTAATGTTTTATACTGCCTGAGAATGTGTATTATCTTGTATTATTATGTGTATGATTTCTTAGCCTTAATACTTTGTGATTGACAATCGATGTTGTTTAACCTATGCTTTTGTATTTGTTGCATGCTCCCCTTACGCAATGCCCACTTGTAGG
Organism: Hyalomma asiaticum; assembly: GCA_013339685.2. Classification (NCBI taxonomy): domain Eukaryota; kingdom Metazoa; phylum Arthropoda; class Arachnida; order Ixodida; family Ixodidae; genus Hyalomma; species Hyalomma asiaticum. The sequence continues at coordinate 108,817,827 of CM023483.1, read as the reverse complement.
GCCTGTAAGGTGTGTGTGTGTGTGTATAATATATATATATATATATATATATATAGGTCGGCAGTGTAGGGGAACACTCACTCACACTCACTCACCCACCCAAATTTTTCCAGCATCCGCACTCACTCGCACTCGCACTCACCTCCACTCACACTAACTTGCACTCACTCGCACTCGCACTCACCTCCACTCACACTCACTGGCGCTCACTCGCACTCGCACTCACACTCACAAGCACTCACTCGCACTCGCACTCACCTCCACTCACACTCACTGGCACTCACTCGCACTCGCACTCACTTCCATTCACACTCATTGGCACTCACTCGCACTCTCACTCACCTCCACTCACACTCACTTGCACTCACTCGCACTCGCACTCACTTCCACTCACACTCATTGGCACTCACTCGCACTCTCACTCACCTCCACTCACACTCACTTGCACTCACTCGCACTCGCACTCACTTCCACTCACACTCATTGGCACTCACTCGCACTCGCACTCACTTCCACTCACACTCACTGGCACTCACTCGCACTCGCACTCACCTCCACTCACACTCACTTGCACTCACTCGCACTCGAACTTACTTCCACTCACACTCATTGGCACTCACTCGCACTCGCACTCACGTCTATGAAATGAGTGCGACTGAGTGCGAGTGAGTGCACTCATGAGTGAGTGCGCCGACCTATGCAGGTATCTGCGGTAAATAGAGTGACACGAGTTTTTCCTCCCGGGTAGAATAAACGGCAGCGGTGCCAGTACACTGCGCAGGTTTCACCTGGTCGCCGACCTAACTCGGCACTACGCGCACCTCTTCAGTCGCGCATACATCTCGAACTGTGAGCGCTGTCTAATGTACCAGAGACTAGAACACATAGTATTTCGCGACTGTCCCCCATTCGTGCCACAGCAGTAGACGGCGGCCACTAGGCTGGCTGATATGGGAGTACAAGCAATAGATGAAAGCTGTATTTCACCCGAAATAGGGGACCATACCGAATTACCAAATGCTGCAAGGTCATTTTTTCAATAGAAATGGACTGGATGCTAGACGTTCGGTACCACTGCGCAAAGTTGCGGATTATGAAAAGCGACTATTAAACTTAGATGCAACTAAAGTGGCTTCTTTCCATTATGCGACTATTAGACCTTTATCATAATCTTCGAGTGCATTTCCCTGCACAGCATATTCGTCCGACTAATGGCGGCCCCTGTCATGTTTCAAGTAGAGGCGAGGTCCCAGTTACCCGTGCTGGGGTTTGACTATTGCCAGTGTTTATGTCAAGAGAGCCGGGTCGACATTTTCCGCGTCACAGCACATTGTTTTGCAGAAGTGAATAGCTGCCATAAGTTGGGCTAGTTGGTATCAAGCGTAATGAAACATGATTACTGGCGTCCGTGTCCCCTTTGCGCAAGCAGTCATGTCTTATTATGTATATACGAATCACTCATTCTTATCCCCATCCTCATGCTTCATCACTCTTCTTCCCCTGTTGCATTGGCCCCGAAGCAGAGTAGAAGGCCGGGGCGTACTAGATCAGGCCACCCTCTCTACCTGTCTCCAGTGTATTGGACTTCAAGTACGCGAGTATGTAGCTTCATTATGAAACTGAGGTTGCTTCGATGTAATGTTGCTCGCTGTGACAGATTATGCACTGCATTGTGATGTTCATTATAACGATTATGTTAATATTTCATGCGATATTTTCTTTGAAGGTCACTTAGGTCAGTATTCATTGTCACTTGATTGATGCTTTTGGTAGTCTTTTCAAGCTTGCCTCTTTACATCAGCTGATGTCCTAGGTAAATTTTCACTTTGATACCTGGGTCATATTTGAGTTCCTTTGTTCATACTCATTGATTTTATGTGGCGAAGATACTGCATAACATGACTGAAAGCGGCACAGTCATCCATTATGCTGTCTGTGCTCATATAACAGGATGCGCTGCTCTCATGCTGAGAAATGCATTGTCGTTTGGCTTTTGATTATTGTTACTAGTGCGCTTTCTGTAAGCCTCTAATCGTTAATAAGTTCCAGATATATTTAAATTATTTCTTCTGCAGTTCCTTTTGAATATTTGTGGTTTTATTTTCTTCGCATTTCTCTTTTTTTTAAACTACCATAAGTTAATTTCTCAATGAAATGTTGAATAAAATGTTGTTGACGTCATGATCATTGGCAGTGGGGCCTCCTTGTTAGGCCGCTTGCCAAGAAACTTTCTATCCTTAACTGTAGAAAGATATGTCACTACTGTTTTTGGTAGATTTGCTTCATACTATACAAAGTACAAGCTATATTGATTTTTGTATGCATGACAACCAATTGTGACCTAAATGCTAAGACTGATGAAGCCTTTGCAGACAACTGTGCCTACCTTACTGCACTATTGCTCTGTTGCACTCAATGCTAGTGCTTTAGTGCTTTGACCCACCAGAAAAAAGAAAAAACGTTCCACGCAAGTGCGACACCAGCACTTCTTCTTAGGACGAAAGTATTCAGGTGGGCTGGCACTAACCCCCACTCTGCAGCACCCTAAACCTTATGGTGCAGCTGGTAACGTAGCAGGTCGCAGCTACTACCATAAGGCAGGGACGACGTTCGTGGATCGTGGGTGCCCCCCAAAATTATTATCCCGTTGACACCTTCAGAACCACAGAGTTAATGCCGTAGGGGTGCAAAAAATGCCTTGGCGTCATTTGAACCCCTAAGGCGTTAGCTCTGAGGTCACATTATCATTTATATATTCTAAGGGTGGCAACCAGACCAAAATTTTGGTGGGCGCGCCCAGTTCCCGAGCACGATTCCTGCTTCTTTTTCAGATTACGGCTAACATTTCAGGAACAGCTTTTTGATGACGCACGTGCAAGTCTTCGAACGGATTCAGAAATCCCGGAAAATGGGATTATTGGAGTCTCCTCGAAGCCGTTGAAAAGACCACCTTTTTGAAGACGCATGTGCAACGAGCCGGACATCAGACGATATACGACGCATCCAGGACTAAGGCTTCTTACGCGTGCTGTCTGCAACGTTAACGTCTAGGATATCCGTTTCAAAGTCGTCATACATCCTTTGTATGCTAGCTGGGCAGGAGAGTACCAAGACCGTGGCATGTAAATCAAGCCGCTCATGCCATACATGCCATGATTTTCATGTTATGACCTGTCATTTATGTTCGTCATGCAGTAATGTTGTGCCATACTGATTTTCGTATGCATCCCATTAACGAAACGGCCCAGGAGAGCACCAAGACCGTTTCATGTAAATCATGCATGTCATGATTTTCATATAATGACCTGTCATTTTATTCGTCATGCAGTCATATGGCATAGCGATTTTCGTATACAATCTATTAACGAGACAGCCACGGATACATACATACATACATACATACATACATACATACATACATACATACATACATACATACATACATACATACATACATACATACATACATACTGTTGGGTTCAAGAACGAAGCAGCCACCCGAGGGCCCCCCACTGTCACCCCTCTACGAGCACCGCGTGCCTCCATCCACTCCCCCGTCCCCCCCTGCGGTGGCCAGGACGGCACAACGACGGCGTTACGGCTGATTTCTGCGGAGATCTGCGGCCAGCGGACAATGGATCGTGGTCTGGGAACCAGGCCACGTGCAGCATCGCGGGGTATCCCCAGCGCGTGTTCCGTGAACTGATGGGCACGTGATGTTGACCTGTCAGCTCGGCCCTGGGATCCCGGCTCCGAGCACGCTCCCGCGACTGGCCGGCGCCAGGCGTCGAGAGAGAGGTGCATCGGCGATCGGCGGGGGAGAGGATGGTGAAAATCAAGGTATTGGATGGAGGGACGTAAGGACGGACATCCCAACGGCAGCCAATCAGATGTTGAGGGGAAAGGACATTTTCCGATTTTGATTGGACTGCGAGAGTGCTTTGTTTAAGAAGTGTATAAAACCCAGTGAATTATGTGAGAGAAGGTTGTTCATTAAATGTTGTTTTTAACAACAAGATGTCGAAGCCGTCGTTCCCTCAAGGTGCCAGCAGGTGAAGCAGCCCGCCTTCAATCCCCTGGTCGGCAGCTTGTCAACCGTTTCACTGACAGCGGGATGAGCGGGCGAAAAACAACGGACGGAGGGAAGAATTAAGTTAACTGGCGCAGTCGAAAGGATCTGTATGGCTGAACTGAGGACGACGGCGGGGAACGACATCGGCCGAGACTGACGACAACCACGAACTGACTACCGCATCACCGGGCCCACGAAGCAAGGCTAGTCCACCACATTCCGAGGAGGAAGACCGCACCGCAAGGCTACTTCAGGCGGGTACCTCTTGATTTTCTGTCGGGCGCAGGCAATGACAAAGCGTTACAACTTGCGAGACAGAGAAAGGCATAGCTCGGAAATGAACGGGGATGGGGCGGAAAACCTGCAGGCGTTGGGAGTCGCCGACAGCGACGCGGGGGGTCAGGGTAGTGGCACGTCAGATACGGCGTCGGAACAGCAGCTAGCACTGCTACAGCTTCAATTGAAAATTGCTGAGGCGGAAACGGAGAAGCAGCGCTTAATGCTAGAAAGCCAGCGGTTGCGAGCCCGGGAAGGGGCTGAGCCTAACGACGGCGGTGAGAGCTTATCGCTTGGCGGAAGGTCAGAGGAACACAGGCGGCTGAAATTTGCAAGCTTGTTAAAGGGTGTACTGGCACCAATGCCGAACCAAGAGGCACTCGTGCCAATGTGGTTCGAGGATGTAGAGGCAACGCTCGATTCATATGACGTTCCGGCAGAGTGGTGGGCCGGGCTGGTTTTGCCGCAGTTGAGCGAAAGGGCACGAGGACTGCTGTGCAGGCTAACGGCGGAGGAGCGGAAAGTTTACGTTAAGCTTAAGTCGAGCATTTTGGATGGCCTTAAGCTTACAGCAGCGGAGTACAAGAGGCTGTTTATGGGGTATCGAAAGGGAGAAAAGGAGTCCTGGGATCAGTTCGCCGTGCGACTTGAGAATTATTTTGACTATTATGTCCAGAGTTCCAAGGTACGCACGTTCGCGGAACTCAAGCAGCTAATTGTGACGGATCGCTTGAAAGAATGCTTAAGCACCGAGGCGAGAGCACATGTCGTTCTTAATGAACAGGAGGCGTTTTTGTCACCCAGCGCCGTGGTTAAGCTGGCGGAGAGCTTTGAGGAGAGCGAGAAGTGCAGGCCTGCGCAAAAGAGGGCGAGTGCTGAGGAAGTGCAAAAGAAATCTAAAACATCGGGAGACGCATACGCGAGCGTGAGGTGGAAAAAACGATGTTTTGAATGTAAGGGAACCGATCACTTTGCCAAGGAGTGCCCCAATAAGGGCTCAGTTGTGAGGCAAGGCACTAAGCCAGCAGCACATCAAGAAAACAGACCAGTGGTCGCGAAAGTTACGGCGTCCGCATTCGGGTCGGATGTGGCAATGACAGACGGGTTGGGGCAATATAAGCAGAAGCAACCCAGACTGACAACGGTAACACTTAAAAGCTCAGGTCAGTCATTCGACGCAGTGATAGACTCGGGAGCCGAAGTAAGTGTTATCAGAAAGGCGTTGGTGCCGAAATACAATGGTACAGGTTCGCGGATAAAGCTAACGGGAGCGTTCGGGCAACAAGTAACGGCTGAGTTAGCTTACGTGCCACTGATAGCGACCGAAGGAAGCCCCTACGTGGCACACGAGGCGGTGCAGTCGGCCGTGCTTTGCGCGCTCACGGATGAGCTACTCGAGGGGACCGACGCACTGATCACACCTAACGATTACGCGCAACTTCTAGCGGAAAGGGTAAAAGTTGACGAGTTGTGTGATGAGCGCCCCGTGGTTAAAGAGACCGAAGCAGTAGCTGAGCTTTCAGAAGAGACACACGAGGAGCAACAGGTGACTGCGTGCAGTGTAATAACGGAGAACGTCAGCGAGGGTTCCGAGCCGGTTAAAAGCACACGACAGGTGTTTCGTGAGGCTCAGGAGTCAGACCCGACCTTGCGGGATGCTTGGGCGCAAGCAAAGGCGGGAACGCATGGCATGCTCGTTCAGGACGAGTTACTGTACCACCAGGAACATATCGCGGGTCGCATGTGCAGGCAGTTAGTGCTACCGTCGGATAGGAAAAAGGAAGTGCTGAAAATGGCTCACGATTCACCATGGGCGGGTCATTTAGGAGAGCGCAAAACACTGCAGAGGGTGAAAAGCTCATTTTACTGGCCGCAGGTGTCCCGGGACGTAAAGGAGTACTGTAGGTCGTGTCACGAATGTCAGGTGAAATCCCCGGCGAGGCAGATAGATAGGGTCCCGATAACGCCCTTGTCTAGACCAAGTGCACCGTTTCAGACAGTGAACATGGACTGCATCGGCCCGCTGGATCCTCCTTCGGCTAGGGGTCACCGTTATGCTCTTTGCGTTGTAGACTTACACACTAGATGGCCGGAAGTCGTGTGCCTCCGATCACTGACGGCAAAGGCCGCCTGTGATGCGCTACTGCAGATATTTTCTCAGCATGGGGTTCCGGAGACAATTTGCTCGGATCAGGGCACCAACTTTACGTCAAAGTTGACGCAGGAGATGTTACAAAGGTTGGGAGCCACACCTAGGTTTTCTACACCGGACCATCCGCAAAGTAACGGTTTAGTGGAACGTTGGAATGGCACGTTCAAGAAGATGCTTTCCCACGTAGTTAGCGAACATGGACGCGACTGGGATAAGATGATTCCGTTCTTGCTGTGGGCATATCGTGAGGTTCCGCACGCGACTACGGGACGGTCACCGTTTGAGCTGATGTATGGACGGGTGCCAAATGGGCCCCTCGCTATTCTCGAGAAGACTTGGTCGGGAGACTGGGTAGTTCCTGAGTCATTGGGTATACCGGCAGCGGAATATCTGGCGAGACTTCGAACTAGTTTAGCAGAAGCTAGTGAGGGAGCCGCTCGACAGAGTGAAGCCACTCAGAGGGAGTATGTGGGACGGTATAACTTGAGGGCAACGGACAAACAGTTCGCTGCGGGAGACCAAGTGCTATGGCTAGAGAAGGAAGGAGAAGGGAAGCTAATGGCAAAATGGAAGGGACCGGTCACAGTGGTCGGAAAACTGAGACCATATAGTTACACAGTTGAGCTCGAGGATGGCTCGCGCAGAGCCGTACACGCTAACAAACTTCGGTCCTACCATACCCGAGTAAGTGCAGTAGGAGTGATATTTGAGGGTGACCAAGAATTTGGAGACGTTCCGGTCCCACCGTGCGAAACAGGGGCGCAGGCAACGTTGCAGCCAGGCGATTTAGCGCATTTGGAGCCCACACAGAGAGAACAGTTGTGAGACTTAATCGCGAGGCATTCGAGGGTGTTCGCAAACAAACCCGGCACTTGCAAAGTGGGAGTCCACAAAATCAAAATCAAATTGGGGGAGCAACCGCGACGCGCATACCCTTACAGGGTACCGGTAGCGCTGGTGCACGAGGTAGAAAGGCAGGTGAATGAGCTCCGACAGTGGGGATTAATATATCCGGTCGAAAGCCCGCATGAGTACCCACTGGTCTGCGTGTCAAAGAAGGATGGCGGCATCCGCATTTGCTGCGATTACAGGAAGCTAAACGAGATAACAGAGCCAGACGCATTTCCTATGAGCGTGCCGACAGATCTGTTGTATCAGGTAGCTAAGGCCAAGTACATAACGCTGCTAGATATGTTCAGGGGCTACTGGCAAATACCTCTAGATGAGGACGCGCAGGTTTGCACCGCATTCACTACTCCCTCCGGCCAGTACGCATGGAAGGTGATGCCTTTCGGTCTAAAGAATGCCGCCAGCACCTATCAGAGGATCATTAATGATATACTGGCACCGCATAGACATTATGCTTGCGCGTACATCGATGATGTGGCGATATACTCGGAGAACTGGGAGAATCACCTCGAACATTTGGACAAGGTGCTCGCTTCGCTGGCGAAGGCAGGTTTGACGCTTAACGTAAGCAAGTGTCGTTTCGCGCAACAGGAAGTCAAATTCTTGGGTCACATTGTGGGGTCGGGCAGGCACGGGGCTGATCCAGAGAAAGTGCGCGCAATTAAGGAGATTCCGGCTCCCGCAACAAAGGGACAGCTCCGTAGTTTCTTAGGGCTGGCAAACTACTATAGGGACTACGTTCCCGAGTACTCCAAAATCGTGTTGCCTCTGACCAGCCTAACTGGCCGACGCGTCCCACAGAAGTTACCTTGGAATGCAGAGGCGCAGGAGGCCTTCGATAAGGTGAAAACATGTCTAGTGCAGGCGTCTTCATTGCAGGCCCCAGATCCAGGAAAGGAATTTATCCTCGCCACAGATGCATCCGATTACGCCATTGGGGCGTGCCTAGCACAGCAGGATGTCGAGGGCAAAGAGTGCCCTATTGCTTTTCTGAGCAAAAAGCTTAGCCCGGCCCAGACACGATGGGCCACAATAGAAAAGGAAGCCTATGCGATCATTTGGGCGCTTGGAAAGTTGGAGGCATGGTTGTTTGGGGCTAGAGTCAGGGTAATTTCCGATCACAATCCGCTCAAGTTCCTCACTCTGACCACTCCGCAAAGCGCGAGGCTGACACGCTGGGCGTTGGCGCTACAGAAATATGACCTGGTGGTCGAACATAAAAAGGGGCTTCTAAACGCTAATGCCGACGCAATGTCGCGGTTGGTGACTTCCAGCGATGACGCATAGGGGGAAAACCGAGGCAAGGGGGGGGGCGCATGTATGCTTTGTCAGTGCATGCGCGCGGCGGGGTCAATGGGGTACGAGCCACAGACAGTGCTCCGCCCGTCAACCCTGTGGACTGCTGTGATGTGTGTGTGTATGTGTGTGTTGCATGCCAGAAATGCAGTGCAACACAGTTGGAGGGGAGGTGTTGGGTTCAAGAACGAAGCAGCCACCCGAGGGCCCCCCACTGTCACCCCTCTACGAGCACCGCGTGCCTCCATCCACCCCCCCGTCCCCCCCTGCGGTGGCCAGGACGGCACAACGACGGCGTTACGGCTGATTTCTGCGGAGATCTGCGGCCAGCGGACAATGGATCGTGGTCTGGGAACCAGGCCACGTGCAGCATCGCGGGGAATCCCCAGCGCGTGTTCCGTGAACTGATGGGCACGTGATGTTGACCTGTCAGCTCGGCCCTGGGATCCCGGCTCCGAGCACGCTCCCGCGACTGGCCGGCGCCAGGCGTCGAGAGAGAGGTGCATCGGCGATCGGCGGGGGAGAGGATGGTGAAAATCAAGGTATTGGATGGAGGGACGTAAGGACGGACATCCCAACGGCAGCCAATCAGATGTTGAGGGGAAAGGACATTTTCCGATTTTGATTGGACTGCGAGAGTGCTTTGTTTAAGAAGTGTATAAAACCCAGTGAATTATGTGAGAGAAGGTTGTTCATTAAATGTTGTTTTTAACAACAAGATGTCGAAGCCGTCGTTCCCTCAAGGTGCCAGCAGGTGAAGCAGCCCGCCTTCAATCCCCTGGTCGGCAGCTTGTCAACCGTTTCACTGACAGCGGGATGAGCGGGCGAAAAACAACGGACGGAGGGAAGAAGTTAACTCATACATACATACATACATACATACATACATACATACATACATACATACATACATACATACATACATACATACATACATACATACCACTCACACTCACTGGCACTCACTCGCACTCACACTCCCACTCACTCGCACTCATTTCCACTCACACACACTGGCACTCACTCGCACTCGCACTCACTTCCACTCACACTCACTTGCACTCACTCGCACTCGCACTCACCTCCACTCACACTCACTTGCACTCCACTCGCACTCACTTCCACTCACACTCATTGGCACTCACTCGCACTCGCACTCACTTCCACTCACACTCATTGGCACTCACTCGCACTCGCACTCACTTCCACTCACACATCACTGGCACTCACTCGCACTCACACTCACCTCCACTCACACTCACTTGCACTCACTCGCACTCGCACTCGCACTCACGTCTATATATATATATATATATATATATATATATATATATATATATATATATATATATATATATATATATATATCTCGGCTCGTCAAATCTATGTGTTCCCCTAGTCGAATGGAGCCTGCTGCTCCTAATCTGTTGTCTGAAAAGCTTTTCGCTGCTGGGAAACGTAACATGTTTTATTCCCGTCATGGCATACAAAGCCCCTCCGGAGTAGTTCAGCTAGCTGCGAAGAACAGCGTCCATACGTCTGCTTACGTATAGCACAATAACCGCAGTGTAACGGCACAATCGAACGCATTACCGAGACAATCCTCACACCGAGTGCATCATTCCTTTGATGTTTGTGGAGCGCGTGGGACTTACTATTTGTCACCGACGAATTCAAACACTACTGTGATGACACAATCTTTTTCGAGAAATCCGGGTAAGGTCACCTTGAAAGGCTTTCTTTTCGCTTGAAACCCACCCTGAAATAAAAAAGAACATATGCAAGCACGGGGGGTAGATAGCGGGCACTATCAAGAAAATAAAAATATAATATCCAGTTCTCTGCCCATGTGTGGATGGATGGAAATACTATTCTCTGCCCATGTTCCCCAAAATGACCGAGGTAACGCTCACTTCGTAAGTTGATTCATTTCTTGGACGTTTCGCGAAGTTGAGAGTATTATGGAAGGCAGTCTGGCCGGGATGAAACATATTTAAAAGAAAGGATCTGGACACGAACCAAAAATGATTTAAAAGAACGAATGTATTAACGTTTCGGCTCTCCCACGGGAACCTTGTTCACAATCTGCGAACAAGGTTCCCGTGGGGGAGCCGAAACGTTAAGGCATTCGTTCTTTTAAATCATTTTTGGTTTTTTTTAGAAAGGCGTTTCGCGAAACTCGTCAAGTGATGACTTGACGCTGTAATGCTTTTTTATACGGTGACAGTTTTCGTACCGACGTTAGTGACGTCTAGTTTATTTATTTTCTTTCTGATTTGACCGTGTTGTTAACCCACATTGGAAGGTCATTAGAGGGAGGCTATGCACCACAAATATAACAAACTATATAGAAAAAATTTCAAGTAACATCACGCTTTAGCAAAACATTAAATATATTAAAAATAATCAATGGCATCAAATTTTAATAAAAAATCTGTAAAAAATACCAAAATCATGAAGAGGCATGTCAAAGAATATTGAACATCGAGAGGCCATCAAATGAATTCCGAGGAACATAACTACGATGAACGGTTTCAAGCTGCTTTACGTCTGGTTACTTCATAATGTGTGCAAGTAGTCCATTACATATTTCGGTAACGACAGGGGAAACTGAATACCGAAAGACGTTTGCGTGGGTTGCATAAGGTCGGGCGGTTGTGCTATGATTTACTTTCTTGCTAACTTTGGTCAGGGGGCCTTATGTAGATACTTTTATGTATCTTTATAGGATCATTGAGAATGCGAAACAGTAATTTTATACTGTTTCTCTGTCGCATAATTTCTGATTATTGCAAAACACATGAACTTAGCATTTCAGTAACTGAGCTTGGTTTTTTTTCCTGCCTAGGACATATGGATTGGGCTGAGAGTCTTTGAATGCTTTATAGTTTAGCGATCAGACCTTTTTGACGAGGACTCCAGACTACGGCGGCGTATTGTCGAATAGGACGATTAAAAGTTTATTGAAAGTATATTGTGCACTGAAAGTATACTGTGCAATGAAAGTATATTGTGCACTAAAAACACATCGTGATGTCTTCGCGCAACATTTATTGCGATAAAAGTGAAGCATATACACTTTTCTTAAAGGGGACCTGCAAAACTTTTTGGACTGGTCTGAAAACCGTGCAATGAGTCGTGCATACACCTGTGAACACGTGAGCAAAATAACTGGTGCGCGGCATGCGCCAGGGAATTAACAATTTCCTTTCAAATATAGCTGTAAATCGTTCGCTCTGCTTTCAACATACGGCGTCAGAAGTGTCAATGTCTACGTGGCTTAACTTCTTTTGTTCTTCTGAAAGAAAGACACACAGGTGTTCTTTATTTGTTGAACTCAAAACAAACAAATAATGGATTACGGAGGACATTTGTGCAATCATGGAATCGCTATTGCTATAGTTCTACTTCAAGCGACGGATACGCGGTTTCTTGTGACGCCATACGGTAAAAGAAGAGCATGCGGTTTTTGAAGAGCAGCCGTTTTTGAAACCAGATTATGAATCCCCTGGTACGCGCTGTGCTCTGATGTTTGTTCACAGAAGGCTCCACAACCGATGGGCACCATTTTCAAACTATGTCAAAGAGGTGTTGCAAGGTCTATTTAAGTCGAAGAAAAGGTGGCCTTCAGCTCTAGTGGGTGTTTTGTCGGCATCTCTGAACACCCATACCCTCCTTCGAGAAGGTGCTCTTTCATCGCCGGAGGGCTATTGCTTCCAACAATACACGATCATAGATAGACATTTCGTGTGGGTTACACATGCCTATTCAAAATATCCAACCAATAACACCAACAAACCTTCACACAGCCGCACGTGCACAGACCATACACCGACCGCCTTAGCATGAAGCACACCGAGATATATGGGCCCTGAATTACTACCCTCAGTTTCGATGGAAGTTTGATGCTCCTACAAACCTGTACATTTAATCAACAATTGCGCTGAACATACAGTGCTACACTCCTTTTATATGTATCGCTGGTGCACACACACAGACCTGTTAATCTAGAGGCACTTAATATTGGCTGGCGCAATTACAAAACTTTGTGCTTGCGTGACCGTGATGTGAACGCATTATTTGGCGAGCAACAGTGTAGCGGGCCGAGTTACGGTGTGTCACTGAGTTCGTACGCTTAACCTTTACAAAAATCACCATTGAGCAGTTGTTGAGAAACGGTTGGACGATAGTTGAATCGATGAATTTTCAACTACATTTCAAGAGTCATTGAGTTCCCTCAATGAATACACAATTAAAATACCGCTGATACTTTCAGATGAAAACTATAAATGTATATTGAATAATGTATAGATTAACAATTGGTTTATTGTTGTGCACTGGCTGAGCTCAGAATACCTAATCGAGCGCATGTGTCGAATGGAAGTGAAAAATATTGACATTACAGGTGATGTGACGGGCATTCGTACCGACTTATTAAAGCACAAGGACACGCTTCCACATTTGCTTCCTTTATTAAATGTGAAGCATTTCTTGGCGAACTTCAACAACCTTGACCGTATCTATCTAGCCGCCTACGTCTCGGTGCTCTCGTGGTCGTCTCATTCGCCTGATATACCCGAATATTTGCATGGTAGAGTACAAATGTATGACGAGCATGGCTGACTGATCTTTATACCACTAACATTATCGATACTGAAATAACGATACTGCAATTCCTGATTAACACATACGCGTAGTGCTTGGCCTGCGGTATGTGCCACAGGTGTTTGAATTTAGTGCAGCCTATGTCAGTCGAGGACCAACTGAGACGGCCATCTAGCATATCGTTAGAACACACTTAAAAATAATGAAGGCACACCGATGTCGTAGCTTGCGATTGCAATATACATAGCAAGCACACAGACACGCAACCCAAGCAGTAGGGGGCATCGAACGCTACTGCCCCTCGGCAGGATTTCCCAGATGGAGCCTGCGGCTGTAGGAATGATATCACTGTCGTCTACAAGCCCGGTCAGAAATAAAATGACGTCGATTGGCTTTTGCGTGCACGCACCCGTCAGATCTACATCTCCTAAGCATGATCAAGATTTCTCTTTTCTTGGAGCTCTAAATATGGCTGAGATGGCTCATCATCAGTGGAGTGACCCGGACTGCCGTTTCGGCGTCGCACAGTGGTGGGTGTCAGACACGCAGCTTTCGATGTACGCAAAGATGCCAATGTACAAAATCAGTTTCCAGCCAATGTTACAGTTTATACGGTAACGTTTATGTCGTACTTTACACTACTACAGGTGTTTTTATCTATTTCTGGCCGGAAAATGGTGTTTTTGATGTTTACTGACGTGCGGTCTATAAAGAAGCTCCCGCTCACTTCCTATCATATAGCGGCCGCATAGAAAGCGCTGCGAAATGCTTACGCACCGTGTAATACAAGTGAAAGCCAGGTCTCGCCCTTTCTATGGCGACAACGCTTCGTTGCTCAGGGCTGCATTTTGATAGCGAAGTCATGGGAAAAGCCATACTGATAAGATATACATTGGCGCTCGATTGGGGAAAGCTTAGAAGTTCAGTACCGTGGCATGTTGCTGTTTTCCTGCACAGGTGAAAACGCAGCAATAGAGTATTTTCACGCCGCCAAACTGCCGAGCGGGTGCGCACAATGACCCTAACGTTAGATGGATGCAAAGCTGGCGGGTTGGCAGGCCAATCCATCACCTCAGACACTTGAATCTGTTGGCACAGCTTCGGTTTTCTTTTCCTTTGCTAGTGGTCACATCTGCATTGAACAAGATTGTATTTCTTAGATGGTGGTTGTTGGGGGTGGTGGTACAAGTAGTTTTAGCCTGGCAGACCTGGCCGGCAACTGCTCCGCCCAAGCGTCATGTTCATCTCGTACGTGTCACCATGCGTCACTACAGCCTGTCTCCTGCAGACAGTGGCGCAAATCAAGGGGGAACAGGTGGGGGGGGGAGGAGGACTGGTACTCCTGACCCCCATTGTGGTCAGGCTAGAGCATACTCCCTACAACGCCCCCGCCCCCATTGGAATTTTATCTTTCAATCGTCATGTTCAAATTGCTCCGAAGTTAAACTTATAGCGCACTCTCCGTAACACAAATTGTAAAATCTTAAAGGGGAACTCTGGCAGCTTTTTCACCATACTCTGATATCGCTCTTTCCAATAGCACTAATAGTCATGTAGCAGGCAAGATGGTTCAATTTGCTCAGAAACCGACCAATAATTTTAAATAGCCAATGAACGATGTGTTCTAACCGAAACCGAAAGGGGTAGATTCTTCGTACAGCGTATGCGATGACGTCACAGCCTCCCCACCCTCAAAAATATGTAGCTGTTGCCACAAAAAAGGAAGCGGCGATGTCATCCGACGATATGTTGAGTTATGCCAGCTTTTCTGAACTTGACAGCGACGATTTGAGTGCTGTCACCGTTTTGTTCTTGACTGCCCCCTGCTCGGGTAGGCAGCGTTGTAGGTATAATGACGTCAAAAACACAGGGTAGCCCACATGAGGATCGACTAAAAAGCTTCTAAAAATTCATTTTCAGGAAAACTAAATTACTTGAAACGGCCTGTCTTGCCATAATTATTACAGCACCAATGAGAACATATATTGAAATTTTCATTGAGATCCACGGACACTGAAATATCGCTGGAGTTACCCTGTAAGCCATTCCAAGAGCACAAAAGATGCGCTAGAATGAAGGTTGCTTTTATTTGTTTCTTATTTGTTTATTTATTATAGCATGTATAAAAAGCGTGGTTACGTAATACATACAGCATCAGGACTCAGGGGGTCCCAAAGTCAGAAACTGTTCGGGGGGCATCCTATCATTAGTGGTGTGGTGAAGAACGACGAAGACGACGAAGGCAGCTACGTGAGCGGCGCGTCGTGGACAAAAAAAGTGCACGTGGCGGCGGTAGCAGCTAAGAAGAAGTAGGAAGAAGGGCGAAGACGAATCCATCGACCATTATTTCTTAAAATGCACTCGGTTATCCTCATTACGAAAACACACATTGGAAGATTCTTTTCATAGGGTTGGGTTGGAATTCTCCGTCTCTAATATTCTGTCATTGGGAGCCTCCTCATTAGGACATTGCCACGGGGATGTGTGCTCTACTGTTTCAAAATTCATAATTGATTCAGGCCGGTTCTTTTCATGAATTCGTACTCTTCATTGTTAATTCCATCTTGATTATTCGATTCTGATTGGTATTCCACAGTACTATTTCAACTTCTGACATCTTGGCCAGTCCCCCAGGGTGGGTATGTGCCAGAATTGCGGGAAACAACAACAACAGCACGAGCAGGAGAGCTGCTACGAAAGGAGAAGAACACGGCGTTCGAAGAGCCAAGGTTTGAAGAGGGCTACCAGGGCTGAAGCGCTGGGCAGCCTCCTGACCGCTCCTGCGAACGTCGTTAACTGGCGACTACTGCCTTACCGCGCCCGGCGACCAGTGTGGCCGCTACCTGCCTGCTTCCTCTTCCGTCGCGTACCTGTGCTGGGCCGACGCGACTTCGTGTTATTCCGGAGTGCCCGAGCCGCCGCCACCCTTCGAGCTCTGCAATGACTCCTTCCCGCCGCGTCCCTCAAGTCACCCCATCGACGACTCGTGCTACCGGCGTCGACGGAGACGTGAGCTTGTTTGCTAGCACGTGACTTTGCACCTAAAAACTATGCATGCTTAGAACAGGACTTAACGTGTAGCCCGCGAGCCTTATTGTTTGTTTATTTGTACGTGTTCTTTGGGAGTGCCTATTCAATATATATGTGTGTTTACCTGCCCTACCGTTTACGGCTCCATCCTTCACCGCACCCCACGTCAACAAATGTGACGGTCCGCAACTCGCCTTTCACTCTCTACAAGTGGTGTACATGAAAAGTACATGAACAGCAGCAAAAGCTAAAAGTGCCAAAAAAGATATAAAAAAATTCATTTATTACATAATGTATAGTGGTGGTCTTTTATGAAAACCACAAGGTGGTCTTTCATGAAAATGACCTCGACAGACTCGGCTTCTTTGTACAAGGCGTTGCTTACGCAAAGCAAGAACTCCGGCAGAGCCGCAATGGACACACCTGGCGCCGACTGCTCAGAGGGCATCTTCTTTCCCTCATTTCTGGAAAGTCTAGTTCGTAGAGAAGCAGGGAGTCCATTTTGTTATCGGGATCGTGATACGTACAGGGCGGGTTTATCGCTATGTAGTAGAGCTTCCAGTGCGACAGGAGGCGGCGCCTCGGTACGTCAACACGACTTCGAGCATAGCAAATGTGTCTATATAGACCTATTCCACCGGGCCTACGTCACGCAGATGCGGTGGCGCTGTCGTCGGGAGTTTTGGTTTCGCATGGTAGGCATCCGCCGGCGCGCCTACCGTAGCAGCCGCTGCGTTTTCGCTGGTGCGGGCGCTTCTCACCGCCGTGAAATGAAGAAAAAAGTGTTCACCGATGACCTGTGCCGTGGGTTAGTTGCTCAGCAACGCGCAAGATATGTGCGATAGGTTTTTATCGGTTTCCTGCTTATTTCTGTCTTAAGGAAAGGGACGAACCTGTAATGCCGGCTGTTTGGCGCATCGGTTATGCGCCAAACATTTTCGTCACGACTAAGCATATGTGTAATTATTTAGCGTTAGTGCGGCTTGTTTCATTTGAGAGAAATAGCATTGTCACAAGTTTGTCAAGTGTAATGATCGACACCATGTTTCTTGGCATAAAGAAAGTGCGGACACAGAGCGATCACGCTTACTGCAAAGCGCACACGACGTTAGCTTAGCTCGATGTGTAGAAGTAATCGCGGTCGCCGTGTATTAGTGAAGTGGGGAAGCTATAAATACGTCATAAGAATTTCATTCACTCAAATGAGACAAATATATAAGAGCTTAATTCACGTAGCCGTGAGCGGAAGGACGATTACAGCGACGCTTTTGCAAATAGCTTGCGGCTGCGATACCATACACACGAGAAGTGTCTTTGGCAATGCTGTAGTGGTTATGATGCGCTTTAAATTGTTCTTTTTTTTCGATTGCCAGACTGCTCGAATTATTAACTACACGCTTGGAATTTGCCGCGTCGTTACAGGAATTCACGCCTTCACGATCGGAACTGAGCGTATGGGCAGGAGCCGCAAGCCGCGGTTATGCGCCTTGCTGGCGGTTATTTGAGGGCCTTGTCCTTGGCACGTTATTGTTTTTTCTTGTGTGTGTGCGTTATCACAGCCGTATTTACATAGGTTAGAGCGTCACCAATATCGCATGCTTGAGTACCTATTCCGTTACATTTGTTTTTGCGCAAGGATTTCGTGTAGGGATTAGAGGCTTTAGTCCGAAACAGTATTTTAGCTGAGGCATCTTCAAGTCGTATTTAAACAAGTCTCGCTGTTGCAAGTGGTTCATCCTTGCGCTAGTTACCGAATTAAAGCATACGCATGAAGCGATGCCGACGTGATAGCTCGCGATCATTCGCATCATGTGGCAAGGTACTTATCCTTTCAATCAGTTTCTCACATCTTGTCATAGTTGGGCGTCGGCACATTCTTTTCCACATTCATTGAACGCTTCCTACAGCGCTAACGCGACTTCATCTCACGCGGCTGCTCCTCGCAAACTGTTGTAAACACGCCGTCGGCGCTCCGACGCCCCGTGCTCGGAGGCAGCTTTCGCACACGCTTCGCCGGCGGCGGTGGCGCGACCGTGCGGGGCCGCGGCAAGCGGTGGGCGGGGCCTCCGCGCCGCGACGTCGACACAAGCCCCTGTTATATCGCCGGTGCCTACCACTGTTTACCAACATGGAATAGGTCTATAGGACTTCTGTAAGCGGAACACGCGCTATTGGCATCAGGTGATAATGTTCCAGCATTGGATACCGCCGCAGAGTCCGAAACCTGCGTTGCAGAAAGTTAGTTGGGCGCATGAGATCAAGGCGTCATCGGGTATAACATGGCCGCCAGTTAGTACATGCAGGACAGGGTTAATCGGAGAGATACCGGAGGAGCCTTTTGCCTTGCAGTGTGTGTAGATAGGCTGATGAAGATGGTTATGATGAGAAGGAGGAGGAGGAGGAGGAAAAAACACCAGGTCTGGCGGAATCACAGGACAGTGACAGCGTAAGCTGTAGGAGCGACCTTCTTAGTGGCCAGTGTAAAAGCTTGGGGATCTGACCAAGTGATCGGGCCATCAGGTACATCGAAGAGCCAAGTCAGTTTGCTATCGGGGCTGCGCACGTCGCCTGTCGCGTGACACATGGCATGATACGACAAATCTGCTTCACCAGGCAGCCCTTCGTAATAATGATGGCAAAGTTGAAGAAGATCGTTTCATAATAATTATGTTGATGATTCCTCTGTAATGGGTGCAGAGCTACAAAGCATGACCCCTGTGTTCTTTGAAATGATTCCTCGCACTCGCTATGCAGTGCACTTTCCGCGACGCGTAGTGGCGTATTACTATTCTGTCACGTAACATTACATTTGTTAATGTTGTTTTGTGGGGTTTAACGTCCCAAAACCAGCTCTGATTATGAGAGACGCCGTAGTGGAGGTCTCCGGAAATTTCGACCACCTGGGGTTCTTTAACGTGCACTGACATCGCACAGCACACGGGCCTCAACATTTCGCCTCCATCGCAATGCAGCCGCCGCGGCCGGGATCATTTGTTAATGAGATTCCTCGGTAGGCTTTATACCTGTTTAGGTCTTTTAGCGATGATTTTTCAAGCACAGGCGTAGCTCAGTGGGAGGATGCCCAACTGCCACGCAGATGGACGTGGGTTCGAATGCTCCTCTGTCCCGGTGTCCTTAACCACAATCGCGCCAATTTGAGAAAAAAAATTGGCAGATCCCACGTGCAGTGGGACTCAAGGAAATGCAAAGCACGCATAAGGAACGTAAAATGGATTTGCATTGTTGTCTCGCTATACCGAGTTTGGTACATATGAAGTTAACGAAACGGCCGCAAGAGCACCATGACTGTGGCATGTAAACCGTGCCGCTCATACATGCATGCCATGGTTCTAACGTTATGACTTGTCATTTACGTTCGTCATGCAGTCGTGTTGTGCCATAGCAATTTCGGCATACATCCCTTTAAGGAAACGAGTGGCATGTAGATCATGCCGCTAATGACATACAGTCACGATTTTCATGTAATGACCTGTCATTTATGATCGTCATGCAGTCTTGTCTCATACCAATTTTCGTATGCATCCC
The DNA here is from genome assembly GCA_013339685.2 of Hyalomma asiaticum. NCBI lineage: Eukaryota > Metazoa > Arthropoda > Arachnida > Ixodida > Ixodidae > Hyalomma > Hyalomma asiaticum. Next base: position 108,797,941 of record CM023483.1, on the reverse strand, counting down.
ATTAACGAAACGGCAGTATAGCGCCAGGACCGTGCCATGTAAATCATGCCGCTCATGACATGCATGTCATGATTTCATGTTATATCCTGTCATTATGATAGTCATGCAGTCGTGTTGTGCCATAGCAATTTTGGTATACATCCCATTACCGAAACGCGTGGCATGTAAATCATGCCGCCCATGACATGCATGTCATGCTTTTCATGTCACTTATGTTCGTCATGCAGTCGTGTTGTGGCATACCACTTCTCTATACATCCCATTAACGAAACGGCCAGGAGAGCATGTAAATCATGCCGCGCATGACATGCATGTCATGATTTTCATGTTATGACCTGTCATTTATGTTTGCCATGCAGTCATATTGTGGCATGCCAATTTTCGTATACATCCCCTTAACGAAACGGTCAGGAGAACACTAAGACCGTGGCATGTAAATCATGCCGCTCATGACATGCATATCGTGATTTTCATGTTATTACCTGCCATTTATGTTCGTCAGGCAGTCATGTTGTGCCATACCAATTTTGGCATGCATCCCGTTAGCGAAACGGCCAGGAGAGCATCAAGACCGTGGCATGTAAATCATGCCGCTCATGACATGCATGTCATGATTTTCATGTTATGACCGGTCATTTACGTTCTCCATGCCATCATGTTGTGGCATACCAATTTTCGTAAACATCCCATTAGCGAAACAGCCAGGAGAGCACAAAATCGTAGGCGGCTAGATAGATAGATAGATAGATAGATAGATAGATAGATAGATAGATAGATAGATAGATAGATAGATAGATAGATAGATAGATACGCTCAAACTCGCCGAAGTTCGCTAAGAAATGCTTCGCATTTAAAAAACGCCAGTCGGCGAGGCATCCCGGCTAGGGCGTGAAAAGCAGAGCTGTTGAACGTAACTGTCTCGATCAAGCAGTAGGTGGCGCGAAAAATTCACCAAGCATACGCAACGTTGTACCATAGACCAATTCCGCAGTTGTGCAGCCGATGTCTTCCTTGAAAGACGAGCGCACACCAAGCAGGACGAGAGGAAGAACTTCAGCCCAAGAATCGCGAGGCTTGAGCCATTAAGGCGGCTTTATGCTGATGATGAAGGCATTCAACCATGCCATTTACCGGTGGGTGGTACGCAGTAGCATACACATGGCGGACGCCAAGCAGGCATGTGCACTCGCGGAAGAGGTCGCGTTCAAACTGTCGGCCGCTATCTGTGGTAACAACGCTGGGGCATCCGAAGCTTGAGATCCAGCCACTGACAAACGCAGAGGCCACGGTAAGTGCCGTTATGTCGGCGAGAGGAAGCGCCTCAGGACATCGGGTATAACTGTCCACACAAGTGAGGATGTAGCGAGCACCTCGGGATGGTGGGAGTGGGCCAACGATATGGATGTGAACGTGATAGAACCGAGCGTCGGGTGGGCGAAAGGACTGAATTGGCGATTTCGTGTGCGGTATCGTTTGTCGACAGTGGAGGCATTCATGCGGCCAGCGGCGATACACTTAGCCGTGCTCCCTCATGGGCTGAAGAAAGAAGAGTCTTTTCATCCCAAGCCACTAACAACACCAACAACACCAGAGTTCACACTCGGCCACACAAAGCGGTTCGTAATGAGACGCTGCTTAGCGCGAACTCCGGGATGACTTGCGCCGTGGAGGTTGTCGAATACGTATTTACTCGCGCAATTTGCGCACTTTTTTTCGCGATTTTAGAGCTCCGAAAAGGGGGTGCGCAAACTACGCGGATATTTCGCGAACACGTTTGAAATAACGTGTAATATAATGCAACTAGCGCGGTAACTCTTTTGGATACGATCTCACGTAGCACTGCAAAACGTTGGTGTAAGAGAATACGGCTGCTCCAGGGAGAGCGCAGCACGTAGAAGTGTTTACGAGCCGCTGATCGCTGCCGAGATAGCGCGCGATAGCACGCGCGCGCCAGCGCTATCTCGGCAGCCGACAGCCTCGACAGAGGCCGAGCGACACTACCCCCTCCCCCCCCCCCGCCCGTCTTTTCATGCTCGTTAAAGATGGGCGGGGCCTTTCCTCCCCGCATCGACGGCAGATGTCCCGATCGGGGTGATGTTATCACAACCGCCCGAGCGACGGAGATAGGCCGGGCTCGTTTGATCTCTCCTTCAGCCGTTTTCCTTGCCCCTGTAACACACTGCAGGTGCGAACGAGAAGGAATGTTTATTGTAAGCTGCTCAGGTGGTATTTATAGGGCTGTTCAGACATGCGCAGTGGTAGCCTTGTACACACGTGCCGATAATAATGCAGATGCAATCTGCTACATCTTCCTTCCAACAAACAAAAAAAGAGAAGAAAAAAAACGTTAAGTACGTCGCTCTGGCAAGGGAAACCGTTGTGGTTCCCTTCGCAGGCGCTTGCTTCTCCGAAGTTCGTTTTCCGGAGCTGTCTGGTGAGTCGAAGTCTCGCCTGGCGGTTGCGTTTGAGAAGGTAGTCCTTTCAGTTCTTTCGTCGCTCGCAGATGCTCCCTCGTGCGACGTAAGTGCCCGCTGCCAGCATTTGTTATGTAGGATCGCGGCGTGCCTGCCGTGCCAACAACAACTGCTGGTGCCCAGGTTCTCTGCAAGGTGTCATAGACAGACACTGTAGACCCTCTTTGAAGATCTGGTAGACGTCTAGCAGACTTGTAGTATTGTTGTTGCCTGCTCCTGATATCTTCTAGACGTCTTCGGACGGTTTCAGTGGGAATGGTCTTTGGCTCGAGGTGACAGTTCATGACTGGAAGCCTCGTCCTGGTGCGTCGGCCCATTAACCTTTCGACTGGCGACTGTAGGAGGTCGTCTCTCGGTGAATTTCTCCATTCCAGCATGGCACTGCAAAATTCAAAGGTTCCAAAAGAGCATTTTTAGCAGCTTCTTTGCCTCTTGAACAGCACGCTCTGCCATGCCATTTCCACGTGGATAGCGGGGGCTAGACATGACGTGGTTGATGTGGAAATGAAACGTGAAAGACCTGAAATTTGCGCTGCTGAATGGGGGTCCGTTATCACTGCAGATATTGGCAGGAATACCATGCGTCGCAAATACTTCCATGCATGCTTGTGTCACTGCTTGCGCTGTTGTGCGGTGAAGCTTGCGGATCTCGAAAAAAGAAAACGAGTAAGAATCTACTATGATCAAGTACTCGTGGCCCCCATAAGAGAACAAGTCTAAACCTACGGTTTGCCACGGTAGGCTGGGCACCGGATGACTGAGCATTGGGAGCCTTGCATTTCTGTTTTTGTATTTTCGGCATACATCGCACGAATTTGCAAGTGTCCGAATGTCAGAATTCATGTTAGGCCAAAACATCACCTGTCGTGCCCTTGCCTTCATTTTCTCTTCTCCCCCGTGTGCGGCGTGCAGCAAGCGGAGGACTTCCAGGCGCTTTGCTGGCGGGATGACTAGCTTGTTGCTCCGAAGCAGCAGGCCGTCCTCTGTGTGCAGTTCGTCTCTGTAGGCCCAAAATGGTCGCACGGCACCTGGTACTTGAAGACTTGATTTGGGCCACTCTGTGCCGGTATAATGAAGCAATTGCGACATGACTGCATCATTCTTCGTTTCCTCACGGATGCTGCGGAGTTGGTTGTCTGCAATGGACAAAAAGGAAACGACTTTCACGTCAAACTGCTCAGTTTCTTCGCGCAATTCCACTTTACTTGGAAAACGTGATAAGGCATCGGCTATCAGGAGCTCTTTGCCTGATTTGTAAGTGACGGTGATTGGGAACTTTTGAAGAACCAGCCTCATGCGTTGTAGGCGTATTGGGCATTCACACAAAGGTTTCTTGAATATTATTTCCAGTGGTCTGTGATCCGATTCGACTATTACTTCCGGTTGTCCGAATATGTAATCTTGGAATTTCGTACAACCATGTACAATTGCCAAGGTCTCCTTTTCAATTTGGGCATACCGCTGTTGTGCTGCGGTTAGTGAACGTGATGAGTAAGCCACTGGCTGTCCGTTTTGCAACAGCACGGCCCCCACCCCGAACTGACTGGCATCAACAGACAATACCACGGGTTGGTTCTGTTGAAAATAAGCCAGGACTGGTGCTTGCATGAGACTGGCACGAAGCTGTTCAAAACTTTTCCTGCAGGTCTGTCCAATTCCATGCTATATCTTTCTTTAACAGGTCTCTGAGTGGAGCAGACAGAGCGGACACGTTGGGCAGGAAGCGCGCCACAAAGTTGACCATCCCGAGAAAAACTTGAAGCTCCTTACGATTTTGGGGGGTTGGTACTTGTAGAATGTCTTCCACCCTTTCAGGATCCAGGCAGAGCCCCTCTTTGGTGAGCACATGCCCCATGTAACGCACTCGTGGCCGCAAAAATTGACATTTGTTTTTGTTAAGCTTCAAACTGTGTTCTCGGCAACGCGTCAGCAACTTGGACAGGTTGCTATCATGCTCGTCGCGAGTTTTTCCCCAGACCAAAATATCGTCCATGACAACGGCTACACCAGGAAGACCCTCCACTACTCCGTGCATGGCTCGTTGGAAGACTTCTGGAGCGGATGCTATGCCGAACGGCATGCGCAGAAACCTATATCTGCCATACGGAGAAAAACTTGAAGCTCCTTACGATTTTGGGGGGTTAGTACTTGTAGAATGCTCTTCCACCCTTTCAGGATCCAGGCAGAGCCCCTCTTTGGTGAGCACATGCCCCATGTAACGCACTCGTGGCTGCAAAAATTGACATTTGTTTTTGTTAAGCTTCAAACTGTGTTCTCGGCAACGCGTCTGCAACTTGGACAGGTTGCTATCATGCTCGTCGCGAGTTTTTCCCCAGACCAAAATATCGTCCATGACAACGGCTACACCAGGAAGACCCTACACTACTCCGTGCATATGGCTCGTTGGAAGACTTCTGGAGCGGATGCTATGCCGAACGGCATGCGCAGAAACCTATATCTGCCATACGGGGTGCTCATAGTGCATGTTCGTGAGCTCTGCTCATCCAACTTTACTTGCCAGAACCCCGATGACGCGTCCAAGGTGGAAAAGTACCTGGCTCCTGAAAGGCGCGGTACTACGTCTTCTAGTGTCGGCATGTGGTAGTGTTCCCTGAGGATAGCTTTGTTTAAATCTGACGGGTCTAAACAGATTCGCACTTTCTCCTTTTTAACCACCACCACCATGTGGCTTGACCAAGAAGTTGGTTCAGTTACCTTTGCGATAACTCCGTCAATTTCCATCTTCCAGAGTTCTGCTTGAACACGGTCTTGTAGGGCCACAGCGATCCTTGTTGCTGGCTTAACTGTACCTTGAGCATTGGACTTCAACTGCATATGGTAGACGACGCCCTTGAGTTCTCCTAGGCCTTGAAAAACATCTTCAAACCCTTTAGGTTCATTGCTGCCGGCCGCCTCAATTGAAGCTATGCGGGTTATCATGCCAAGACGTTCAGCAACGCAGCCACTTATTGTCACTGGGACCTCCGGCTTGACGATGAAAAATTCTGCTTCGGTGTACTTTCCTTTGTGGTTGATGGGCAGCTTAATCTTTTTTGATGCGATGCCTTTGTGTCCGAAAAATGTGCGCAGAGTACCCGAGCATGGCTGAGCCGGCTTGCTTGTTATGCGACTGAACACTGCCTCGGGCATCACACAGCAGTTGGCACCGGTGTCAATCTTACACATGATGTACATGCTTGCGATGATAACCCCCGATGACCAACGGTCAACTCGATCCACAGTATTAACTTCCAGTGTCTGAAGGAACAGTTCTTCCTCTTGTGCTACTTGAACTTCTTGTACGCTTCGTCTTTCGTTGTGTTGTCGTGACTGCGGTCGTTGACACATACGTGCGAAATGGTTGTGGCCTCCGCATTTGTAGCATTGCTTGCCCAGAGCAGGACAGTTTCCACTCTTGTGTTATTTAAACCACATCTAAAGCAACAGTTCGCTTTTGATTTCACTGCGTCAATACGCAGTGAAATCACGGCTAGAGCACACGCCCTGTATTTCATTGAAACGTTCTTTGCCTTGTTCACTTGCACGGCAGATTTCGACAGTTTTGATGTAAGACGGATTTTCCAACACGAGTTTCTGCTGAAGAACTTTGTCATTGATTCCAAGGATAATTCTGCTTCGCAACATTCTGTCTTCAAGCTGGCAAAATTCGCATTGTTGTGCCAGTGTCCGTAGCTCTGTAAGCCAATCATTGAAGGACTCACCATCTTGCTGATTCCTAGAGCCAAAGCGGAATTCGTTGAACGTCAGGTTGGTTGTTGGCTTGAAGTGTGCTTCAAATTTTTGGGCGAGGATCTTGATGTCATGCTTGTCGTCCTCATTTTCAAACGGCCAGGTATAGAATAGTCTCCTTGCTTCTTCTCCGAGGGCCATCAAGAAAGTTGCAGCTTGAACTTCCTTTGATTGTTCTGTCAGCTTCGTTGCCGATGCATGAAGGTCGAACTCTTTCTTCCATATAGTCCAGCTGTGAAAGGCATCTCCGGTCGAGTCCAGGGGTTTCGGCGGTGGAATTATCGACGATGCCATACTTGCGAAGTTGGGGCGGCGGATCCCGCTGCGGCGTTTTTTGTCTACCGATCTACACTGTCGATACAACCGGCGGTATCAAACCGCCGCCCACTTCTGACACCATGTAACACACTGCAGGTGCGAACGAGAAGGAATGTTTATTGTAAGCTGCTCAGGTGGTATTTATAGGGCTGTTCAGACATGCGCAGTGGTAGCCTTGAACACACGTGCCGATAATAATGCAGATGCAATCTGCTACAGCCCCCACTCGCATGCTTTTTATTCTAGCGACCGTACTTTGGGCTTCGGGGGCTTCCGGAGAAAAGAATCGGAAAAAGGGCCATCGCACTCGCAGCCCCTTTTGCGTATGACTGCGCTCGCCTGCGCAGCGAGGGGCGCGGCCGCGAGGCTGGGGCCCTGCGTCCGTGCGTGCGCGCCGGCGAGCTCGGAACGGGGAGCGCAAAATATGCGAGGATTTTTTTTTTTTTTTTTTGCAAAGCTGGCTAAATATTAGGCGTGCGCAAATTATGCGGGTAAATACGGTATTTGACGTCGTAGTGGAACAAACAGACGCGTTCGACCCCGAGACACGTCGCAAGCGATGGTGCCCAAAGAAAAAGAAAGGGGAACGTCGGATTAGAGCACTGCACGGGCCGACTTTTTCTGGCCCGGGCCCGGCCCGGCCCGAAAGCGCCGTGCTCCGGCCCGCCCGAGCCCGGCCCGATGTTTTTAAATACGGCCCGTAGGCAACTGTGTCGGTAGGCACCTGCGTAACTGTGTCGGGAGGCAACTGTGTCGGGAGGCAACCTCGGTAGGCAACTGTGTCCAACGTACACTACATTTTCGTGCTAAAAGAAGGGAGTCTTCTCCCGTACCTTTGTTCGCTGAGTTACCATGATCTGTCAAATCAAGCCACACACGTTAGCGAGCGAGATACCGTCCTCGCTGTTCGCTTTGGATGCCTATCTCGTCGCCTTTCTGTGAACGTCTTCGGTCTTTGAAAGTGTTATTTTAAATCAAGACCGGACTAAGGGCTTCCGAAATAACTGCTTATTCGAGAGCTGAACTGAACTAGCCGGTGGCTTCTTAAGCGCTCCACGTCGAACGCGGCGGGTCGGGTGTCCGGAGTGCGATCCCACGCAATGACCGCAATCGGGAGAGAGGGTTGCCGCCGAGGGCCGGAGGCCTCTGTGCGAACAGGGGAGCGAGATCTGGATGTCTGTGGCTCGCAGTCGTGGTTGCAGTCTTGCAGCTAGCGGCTGTGACGGTGGAGACTATGTGTGCCAGAAAGGAAGAAAAGCGGTGACTACGGCGGGCAGGAAAAGACGGAAGGTAGAGAAAAAGCAAACTTCTGAGAGGGGTCGCGCCCAGGTGGAAGGACATTTCACGCGGATCAGGCATATTCTATTGCCTCAGTATAGGCTTCATTTCAAAAGGTGTCAACTGTTCACTCAATAAAATAAGTTATGTGTTCCATCATATGAATAAACTAGGGCCCTTCTGCTTTTGTTTCAACATGTAGGGTGTTAAGCATCTCAAGTGCGGCACAGAATACTCAGTCTATGCCTCTGTATATAGCTTCCGCAAAACCTTTATTACCCACTATAATCATCTTATGTTAGCGCACGCACCGAGCTACCCGCACAGCGATTTTGGATCGTGGCACATTTAACAAGCGACGGTGATACCGCAGCCGATAAAAGTCAACAAAAAAGTAGCGCACATGTCGCACGCCGTCTTCGCGAATCCGCCTTACAAATTTTACTCGTGTCGGGGAACCTTGCTTTCTTACCACAAACATTGACGTCAGTGACGCTTTGGTCAACGGAGCAGTGGGAACTCTACGAATGGGAATCGCTGGGTGCCCGTGCTGCGCATGTCCTGAGGTTTCACAGCAGCGGAGCTGCCATTCGGTTTTTTTATTCTTTTTTTTTTTTTTGACTAGAGGAGGGGCTCATGTCTCCCGTTTTGATGTGAGCTACTTAAACGCTAAAATCTAAAAGCGGCAGAAGTTCAAGGGAAGATGGAAGCTTGAAGGGATGCAAAATTCGTCCACACGGGGTGTCGCTGGACCCCTTAGATATTTATGCGGTAAAGGGTGGCAATACACCCATCTGTCACAAATGGTACTGCAGTAAATCATCTTGATTATCACCTTCCTTAAATGCTTGCTCACTTCCGTCTCGGGAGCGCCTCCACGTTTTTTAGCGCCATGGGAACACTCCGACCAATGAGGAAACTTATGAACTACTGACGAAATGTGACGAAGACGAAGGTGGCCGTGAGAATCAGCAAAAACATACTCGATATGATGAGCATCCGAGTTAAATGCTAGTTCTGATTTGCTAATTGCCAAATCATAAATATTAATCAAATATTTCAACTACCTTGCTAGCAGAAAAATCAGCAACATCTGCGTGGATCGGCGAGCCCGTGACAAGAGTCACTTCGCTTCTTGCGCTTAAACTGCAGGAAAAGCATCTCCTCAGGTATTAATGACTCACGAGTCGCGTTGACCAGTCTACAGAGTCACGATTGAGAAGCAGGCGCGGCAGGCATGCGAGCGTAGCTGCATACTCGAAATGTTTCCCATGATACCGATGTGTACATCTTATATGCACTAATCTGGGCAGTGTACCATTGCTTCGCACTTGCCGCAGTGCTGCCTGACTACCATTTCTTTTGATACACGGTACGCAATAGCGTATTTCACTCAATATAATGGCGGGAACTTATATGAGGCAGTTTCCCGAAATTACATGTAACATACTGAGGGAGGCAAAATGCTAGACTTCTTGTATCGTGCGATTTCATGCACTCTAATGCACTTCAGGTAGTCTAAATTACCCGGAGCCTTCCACTATGGCGTCTCACATAGCCTGACTAAGGTTCCGGACGTTGAATCCCAAAAACAACAAAACCAAAAAGCATACACACGCCATTGCCGACACGCATGAGACCCGGGCCTGATTCGGGCCTGGCCCAGGCCCGGGTCCGGCCCGGGCCCGAAGCTCATGGGCCCTAGCCCGGCCCGGGCCCGATCCAACAATTACATACCCGGCCCGCGGGCCGGTCCCGGCCTTTCGGGCCGGCCCGGGCCCGTGCAGTGCTCTACGTCGGATAGCGCCAGTGACGTGGCGGTGTGTGATGCAGCGTCGGCGCAGCGTGACGGCGGGGAGAGAAACGCCAGAAAACGGCGAAAACAGCGCTCCAAGTTCGACGTTGGCAAGTTGTGCCGCGGTGATTTCGTCGAAGTCAATCGTGGGCGTTGATATTGCGTCGATACGGGAGAGGGCGTCTGCGGCAGCGTTGACGTAGAATTACTGTAGCTACCGCAGGTAGCGGTAGCATATATACAGTAACTCTACGTTGACGGGGCCTTCAATGTACCGAACGTCAACGGTGCCGTACTTCCCGTGCGATATAAGTGCTGTGTTTACCGCAAAAAGCGAATGTCAAAGGCTTGTGGTCCGTGAGGACGTGAAGGCTTGAGCCTTCAAGCAGGTGTCGGAAATGTCGAACGCCTAAGTATACCGCCAGCAGCTCACAACCAAACGTTCTGTAGCGCGTCTCTGCAGGTTTCAGTTCCTGCGAGAAAAACCCGAGTAGATAGCAGGAGTTGCGCTACCCCCCACGCATGGTACATTTTTTTTTATTTAGTAATACTGTCAATCCCGTCAGGGATTTTTACAGGAGTGGGTTAAAGGGTGTACATACATTGTCGTACAAATTATACAATACTTAGGTAGGATAACAAAATCATAACGAACCTATGTTGTTAAAAAAGATACAAAGATAAAGAAGGCGGAAGGCAGGCACAAATTATCAAGTTGAAAGCAATTACCACCATTTTATGTCACAAATTTCGAATGTACAGAAGAAAAGGATAAAACCACCAATAACTCTTCTAACGTATTGCTGATAGCACGCTCTCGCCAGCAAGTTCAACAAATTTGTCGATAGTGGACTGCGCGACCACCGTCTCAGCTAAAGTGTTCCATTCCCGAATAGCCCGCGGGAAGGAGGAAAAATTGAATGTATTGTTGGCGCAAAAGTATTCCTGGAGTATAAGGTTGTGACGGGTTTCTCTGGTAGTGTTGTAAGAAATGTAGGTGGTTGGTTCCAATTTAACCTTTCTATGTATGATGAGGTACATAAATTTGAGGCGGGACAACATCGCACGACTGGCTAACGTGTGAAGACCGATCTCTGATAGCATTTGTGTAGGCGAGTCAGTGCGCCTATATCTGTTACAGATAAAACGCGCGGCTTTGCGCTGGACAGCCTCGATAGTACCTACGTGATTTTCGGTACACGGAAACCATGCCACGTTCGCATACTCTAAGACAGGGCGTATAATTGTCACATAGGCCAGAAGCTTGGACTTCCCTTGCAGAATATCGCAGCGACCCAGTGGGTAAAAGCACGCGAGAGGGGTGGACGAACACGGCTGAAGCAGATCACGAGTCCACGAGTCAGCTGACAAGCCACCTGCAAGCTTCGTACTGAGAAGACGCCCAAGTGATTTGGTGGAATAGGACTCTTTTGTGCTTTGCTCTTTGTTGCAGTGCATGAGCTTGTTCGTGTTGGTTGGCCTTGTGTAACTTTGTGACCCATCTGTGTTTGAGTTTGTAAAAGCCGTGTTTGCGTACGTTTTGTGTAACTGCTATTTGATGATAATATATTTGTTTTGCTTGATCACCCTTGGCTCTGACTCTGTCTTTGAACAACTGCTGGCGTTTTGCTAGTGTGCTGAGGAGGACCAAAAACCTTATTGTCCAAGCTTTCGTGGGATTATTTCCGGGAGACTAAGTTAGTCCTTGGGATCTTTTCCGGCGATTGCGTCCCGTACTTCACAGCACGGGTTTGGTGACATCGACAAGGCACTTCGAGTAACTTTGGTGAATAGGACTCTTGTGTTTTATTCTTTATTGTGGTGCATGAGCTTGTACATTCGGTGGTGGTTTCGTGTAGTGTTGTAACCCATCTGTGTTTGTATTTTGAAGAGCCGTGTTTGTGCGCATTTTTGTGTAACTGCCTGTTTGAAGAGAATATATTTTTATTTGATCACCCTTGGCTCTGACGCGGTCTTTTAACCACTGCTGGCGTCCCGTGTCTTACAGCTCGTGATCAGTGACACTGTGACTTTCTTCATGACTAGCCTTCAAGACTGTCACGTGACGCCCTCTCTTAGCTTTATTCCTTCCACCGTGCGCAGGATGTTAGAGAGGGCATGTTAGAGCGGGGTCTGACGTATCACCAAGAGCTCGGCCAACAAAACTGCGGGCATCATGATGATGACAGCAGATTGACTTCCGTGACACTTCGTTGTCCACTAAAATGTTGAGCTACATAGTTCGTGGTAGTTTAACGATTAAAATATAACCCTTCGCAATTCCGACGTTTCCTTCTTTTGAAGTTTCCTCGTCGGTGCTCACCATTCGACAACTATTAAAAAATATTCGCTATTTCGAACGTGCAATATTCGATTCGTTATTTGAAATTTTAGAATATTCGCACAGCCCTAGTACAAAGCTACTTATTTTTTCCCTCTTGCTTTCGTCATTCGTGCCCCTGTAGCACACAATCTTCCAGAAGATTAATCTTCGGTCGATATAGTTACACTTTGGTCCATGTCCCGTTTTTGGCACATATATGTCATCTCGAACGAAGAAAAGGCAGAAGAAGAACTAGCAGTTTGCTGGCGCGGGACACCATGGACCTCTTCTCGCGTCGGCGTCTCGAAGAACTCGACCTGCACACCGCGGATTGCTTCGATTGCAACGACATATTTGGCAGCGGAAGCTTCCAGCGAAGATTGCTGCTCGTGGCCGTTCTCTCCACGTTCGTCATGCACTGCCACACAGTCGCGTTCGCGCTGATCTCCCAAGACGTAGACCACTGGTGCCGGCAGCCGCGAGAGTTGAACTTGTCCGCCACCGACTGGAAAACAGCGGCCATCCCCGTGGACGCCGAAGGGCAGTTCAGCCGGTGCCTGGTCTACTCGAACCCGGGCAACGTTAACGACACCGGGGCAGTCGAGTGCAATGCCTGGGACTACGATGCTGCGCGCGCATCCACCACCATAATAAGCCGCTGGAACCTGGTCTGCCGCCGGCGATGGCTCATCACCGTCGCCAACATAGTTTACAGCGCGGGATCGCCGCTCTTTGTGGTCGCGGACGGGGCACATGGCCGATCGCGGAGGTCGCAAGCCGGTCCTGTGGGTGTCCGTCTCCATGCTGTTGATCGTGACGTTCGCGGGCTGCTTCGCCGACACCTACAGCATGTACCTTTCCACCAGGTTCCTCGCTGCCGGTTTCGGCGCGATCAACGTGGCCGTAAGCCTCGTGATGCTTTTCGAAGCGTCCGGCTGCTGCCATCGCGTCCTGATGACTTGCTTCGCCGCGTCGTTCCCGTTCCTGCTGTCCGACATGTGGTCCCAGCTGCTTCGGCTCAGCTCGCTGCACCTGGCTTCAGCGCGCGTCAGCTGGGTTTTCCTGCAGATTGTCCTGTTGTCGCCTACACTACTACTGGTGGTTGCGTTCGCCGTCGTCCAGGAGTCGCCGCGCTGGCTCGTTGCTAGTCGTAACCTCCAGAAAGCCGGCACAGTCATGCTGTCAGCTGCCAGGATTAACAAATGCGAGCTGTGCAGCGTCAACTTCCTGATGAGCATGGTGACAGCCGAGCCTGCCAGGAACGAAGCGACGCGGAGGGATGACACGACAGGTGACCCCGGAGGTCCGGGATCCGCTCTACAGCGACGCGCCTTGGTTGCTCTGGCAACGCATGCCGTGATCACTTTCACCGCCCACGTCCTCCTCCTCTCGTCGGCAGCGATGAGCGTGAGGCACCTTTGGTGGGTCTCTTCAGGCGCCGCGGTGTTGAGCTACGCGACGCTGTACGCACTCGCAGCGCGAGCAGTCGCCATGACACAGCTCCTTAGCGTCAGCCTCGTGACCTTGATAGTCTTGGCGTGCACCATGAGCGCCACCGTCGCGGCTGTCAAGCTTGCATCTCTTCTCGCGGCCATATTCATAGCTGCCAAGACTGTCGCCTACTTCGCAATCGTCGTGCACGGTGTATATGTCGTCGAGGCGTTCCCTACACCGGTTCGAGCCACGGCGTTCGCATGGGTGTCTGCCTGTGGCCGCGTGGGCGCCATTGCCGCCTTCCCAACGCCCAAGCTTCGAGATGCGGGCCGCGAAGACCTTAGCATGGCGACTACAGCGGCACTGCTGTTCGCCATACTGATTGCATTTTGCGCGTTGCCTACCGAGCGACCGTCCCAGAAGCCTGTCACCCGCAGGCCCTCTATGTCGAACAAGCCGCTCATTGATCTCGTAAGTCTGGCAGCTCGCAGGCCTTCGACGTCTACCAAACCGAGCATCGAAGTCATGAAGGACACTTTGGAGCAGCCTCTGCCCCAGGGACGCAAGACTTCCAAGAGTCGTTCCAGCTCACTGAGCTCCAAGTCAAGTCTCGCCTTCGCACCAGAGGATCACAGGCAGCGTAGACTAAACTGAAGAATTAATTCTGCCTGTCGATCGCAATCACGTGACCACCGTAGGTGTCAGTGCTACTTACTGGCCACTCCATGACAAAGACTTATCTTTACAAACCAGGACTGTTCGATGGACATATTTTTGCCTACTTTTGTGTGAAACTTGCGCAATTTAATGAATATATTGGCTCTGGGAATTCCTAATCCTCCATGGGTACGTACCGTGATTCTATGTTTCCAGAGGCAGTATGGCGGCGGTGCATGATCGTAGGTTGCATTGATGCGTAGCCCACGTTGCTTATGGCATTATTTCGCTTTTGTGCTACTTCACATTTGCTCGTGAACGTCGCAGTCATTGTGACGCAGCTGACGTCACCTTCAACGTACGCCAAACGATTTAACAGCACGCGTTTGAGCTAGTATTTATGGAGATCGAGCTTCCTGGTAAAACACGGTGTCATCCGGCCGCTTTGTAGTCGGATTTGCGCTGTAGGCAGGGGGGAAATATCTATCGCTTTGTATACATTATAGCCGTCTTCCACACATATTCAGAAAATGGGAATGAGAGTCCACTACTTTACGTGACTCGGCTCAATTGAAATTTAAAATTCTGTCTGGTTCGTGAAAATTTTCAGGCAACGCATTTGAAAGTGCAGGCGACACGGAGACATTACTATTCGTCGGTATATATGCGTGCAGAGCCTGCGTATTAAAGCGTTTAGAAGGATATATTGTGACCGTATTGTGTGCTTCCGCGGGTGTATAAATTGATAGATATTTTGTCCGCGAACTTTATTACGCGTTTACGGATGTCGTCTTACCGGAGCCTTTGCTGGTATCTGTAGAGCGGTTAACTACATTTCGCGGCATAGGCGTAGAGTGCGGGGAAGTACAAGGGCACGTTCCCTGCCCCTCCTCCCGGGGCTTGCCCAAGCGGGCGTTGCCGCCTCCGGAAAAGTTCGCTGTTCACCGTCCCTCTGAATAAATTTAACGCTAGAGCGTAGCTGAGGAGAGCTTTTGATTGATTTCTGGGGTTTAACATCTCAAATCCACGGTCCGATTATGAGAGACGCCGCAGCGGAGGGCTCCGGAAATTTCAAACACCTGGGGTTTTTTAACGAGCACTGACATCGCACAGTACACGGGCCTGAACATGTAGCCTCCATCGAAACGCAGCCGCACAGCCGGGATTCGATCGCGGGACCACCGTCGCGGGGCGTGTGTGTGCGCCAAGTTACGATCGAAGTAGCCGCTTGCGACACTCGTTCCCGCTGCGCGTTCGCTCGCGGGCTCCCGGCGGTCTGCGTTACGTGGTCGTCTGCGGGCTGTGAGCCACGTGATGCAGATCGGTCTCATCATCACCAGCCTGTCTACGCCCACTGCAACGCAAAAGGCCTTTTCCATAGAACCTCCAATTAGCCCGGTCCTGTGCTAACAGCGACAAATTTGTCCCTACAAACTTTATCTCATCTGCCCACCCAACGGTTGTCTTCGCATTACATTCCCTGCCCACGTCCATTTCTTCTTAATTTCTATTAATGTCTTTTACACGCGTTTGTTCCCAGACCCACTCCGCTCTCTTCTTGTCTCTTAAAGTTACACTTACCATTTTCCGTTCCATTGCTCACTGCATTTTCAATTTAGGCTGAACCCTTTTAGTGAGCCCCCAAGTTTGTCCCGCAGGTGAGTACGGGTAAGATGCAGCTGTTATACATTTCCCTCTTAAGAGACAATGGTAAGGTACAATTCATCTGAGAAAGCTTGCCAAATGCACCTCAACCCCATGATTATTCTCCTAATTATCTCAGACTCATGGTTCGGGTCAGGGGTCAATACCTGGCCTAAGTAGACATATTCACTTACCACTTCCAATGCCTTGCCACCTATCTCAACCCACTGTTCACCCAAGGCTATTGAACATTACCTTAGTTTTCTGCATAATTTTCAGGCCCACCATTCTATATGGGAGGCATTGGCCTGAAATAGGCTCATCGTTTCAGGCCAACACCGGGATGGATCCCAGTGTTCTGTGAAAAGCCTCAGGCATTCCGTCGCTACAGCTCCGAGTCTCACACATTCTTATAACATATTGCTCTCATATTGCTATACTACAGCTCCAACTCCCATATTGCTGGTGCCCCAGCTGCAAACAGCTTGGAAACATTGTCCATGCACTGCATGAGTGTCAGGAATCAGAACAGCTCACCTCAACTTATTTGCTGAAAGCAGTCCAGGTGACTGCTTCTTTGGGAGGCCAAGATCCAGGTATGTCCTGCACACAAGTGTGCTATTCAAGTGGACCCCTTTGTACAGTTTCCTTCTCCAAGTTGTACAAGTGCAGTGAGGGACGCTTCCTGCATGTTCATATATGTGTGCTTGCTTCCGCGCTGCATCCACTACTTTGTTCTCAATAAAGATGCACAAGTGTCTTGTCATGAGGCACCAGAGGTGCCATCTGAATAGCTTAAAATAACTGCAACTTTTGTGAACCAAAACATACTATATTTGTGCCTTTCACTCAGCCTTTAAGAAGCGTTACTGCGTGGTTAGCAATCTCGTGGAATCACTAGACACGCGACATGATAAGGCGTCGCAATGTAAGAACTGTAGAGGAAAAACAGACAGAAATGCTTTTTCTTCTGTGTCCCTCCCTTATTCCAAACGTTTCTACGAAGTGCCACTTTACCCATGTTAACCTATGCACCAAATCGCCCAACATATTGTACTACTCTACAGAAATGTGCAGATCTTTCAGCTAGTACGCTTTTGATAGGCATGCTTTATAACTCGAATAAAAAAAATGTATCATACCATCGTGCAAGACCAATTTTGTCCGAAGCTCAGTGTATTTGCTGCTGACCTACTTTATATAAACCAACACAGGAATTTCATCGAACAGTTCACTGACTGCTCCAATGGTTGGTCATTAGATCATTGTGCTGAAGTTCATAAGAGCTACCGGTGGTATACCACTCTTACGCAAAGCCGAATTATGGTATACCACTCTTACACAAAGTCAAATTTTAATAGCAAAACAACAATGTGCACCACATTGTAAAGGTTTGCTCAATCGCACTTGGTAACCGCAGGATGGTTGTTTATTTTAGATGCGGAGCATCTCTTGCTCGCGGGTATGTCACGCGTCAACCGGCGTCCGCACTCACACTACGCATGCGAGACTCTCCTCTCCCTTCCCTCTCTCCAACAGCTGCTGCAATAAATAAAGCAGGTAGAGAGAGCACGCGCGCTTCGCTTCAGTAGTATCTCCTCCTTCTCCGATGAAAGATGTTGGTGGTGTTGTGTGATGGAAGCAACAGTTCCGTCAGCGAGTGGGTTGATGCAAGTATGCACCAGCATCAACCCACACTCTGACAACGGTCACGCGATGCATGGTAACGAACCAAGTCAACAACGTAATAACACGCAAGGTTCACCACAAAGGTAACACCGAAAACACTGCAAACCTGTAAACGCCGCCGTTAAATGCACCGCTGAAACTCCCAGCAATGCTTCGCATCACCCCGTGGTCCCCTTTGGGGAGATGGTGTAATTTTTATTTTTTCTTGTAGAGGGAACCTCACAGTCAAAAGCAATGATGTAACTCTCCTTTTCATTAGAAATTAGGCATAACGTCAGCTGCACGTCTGCCAACTGAACAACAGAAAAAAGGCTACTTGAAGCATAGCAAATGCACGAACCGATACGTTTGCTCCGTAGCATCCCAAATCCAAAGTGACAAGAATTTTCTGTGAAGCCCAAACATTACTGCCAGATTTATTTAGCACATGAGAACACGACAGAGGAGGGTGAGCACTATCCTCTTTGATATTGACCAGCTTACAGCGCAAACGGGGACGAAGACGAAGGAAAGACAAGGTGACAACACGAGCGCTGACTCTCAACTAAAGTTTATTCCAAGAAACGACACGAATAAATACACATGTTAACCAAGCTTCAACGGAGCGATTGTGCGTGTACAGCAGAGTCATCCAAGTGACGTAAAACTCCCATCACACGTGGAGCACCCACGTGCGTCCAAGAAAGCGTACACAGAAGCAGGTAGAGTGACCACAAACTTTCAAATGTACCTATTCCCGCGTCATTCATGAAGGCAGGCTGCACTCCAGAAATTTTATTTCCTTTTCGCTAAGGGCAACAGACGGATGACTAATGCACCTTTCGCCTTCTCTGATAATGAAGAGAGCCTCCATTACCTCTCTCGTAGTCTGATGCGCATGCCGGAACAAACAATCTGTCTCCCTCGCCATCGGCTCACAACCGCAATCTTTGCAATGTGATGGCAGGTGCAAACCGCCTGCAGCCCTCAACGATGACAGATGTTCACTCAATCTAATATTTACACATCGGCCGGTTTGACCAATATATACACGCCCGCATGACAACGGCAGCCTGTAAACAACACGTGATTTGCATTTTACGTATGTGTCTTTTTGCTTTTTTGAACATTGCACACAATCTTTACCAACACCTGAAAGCTTTTTATGCAGACGGGAGCAGACAGTAGCAAGTTTGTTAGGGGCTGATAATGCCACGCGCACCCTTGTCTTTCCTTCGTCTTCGTCCCCGTTTGCGCTGTAAGCTGGTCAATATGAATTATCACCAACTCGCCCAGATTTCCGTTCTTTATCCTCTTTGAGTCAGAGCAATTTTGCGCTAAAGCTGGTAGTAACCGTGTCAGACAAAATAGGTCAACAGACTGTCTGTCCTTTTGAAGCTCAAGTGTCATTTGTGTTATGTCATTTCAAAAATCCAGCTAAGCTGTATTATACATTTATCACCATAAACTGTATGGTTGTTGTTAAATGATATGTTCACATATATTTAGCATTTGCTAGCAGATCACATCAGATACATTGATCACACATGGCTCTAAAGAAGCCATCAAGCTCATCACAATGTTATAGGCTAATTTATACTACAACAATGCAGACTACATGTGCTCTCGACAAAGGGCCTGCATGAGCAATTTGAGAAGCTCTGTTTTAGAAATTCTACCACAACACTCTAAACATATACACGACATTGTAATAAATTACTACACAAGAATATTACCCTTAAAACCCTTGAAAAAACTGTACAGGTAACTTGTGCAGCCCTCCTATTAGCATGCTGCATGCAGCTGAGTTATAAGACAGTGACGCAACAACTTTTTACAAAGTTAAGCAAGTATCTGCTGCATGAAAACTAGGAATAATTTTTCAATGAGCCAGCAGTGAAGATGAATTAACATCACAGTATATAACAGCAGCAGGCATCTATCAAATAGCACACGTCAACATAATCGAGAGAGCAGCCAGACCAGCCCCAGAGATTACAGGTACCAACAAAGATGCACAGAAAGACAGGTACAAATGCATTTGTGCCAAAGAGCCTGCGATGCAGAGTCACAGTTTTAAGTTGAATCTCATCATTCTACGCAGTGCTCCGAACGAAAGGGGGGCCAATACACAATAGTTACATCAATTTGCTCCACTGTACACAGTACTTATAATGCGGCCCAATGTGCCAATTGTTTTCATTGTCTTCCAACTAATCATCCAACAGAACTGTTCAAACATCAGTACTGATATGAAATTTGCTGCAGTAGGGCATCACAGTAGATTTACTCTAAACCACAGAAGAAACAGGAGAAGTAGGAGAACCCAACTAAGAAGAGTGCTAACATCTGCGCAACTTGCAGCTTTATCCACTGGTGCCCAAGTTCAATGTAACAAAAAATATTTTGGAATGTATTTAGGAAAGAATACACAATGTCAAAATGATAGTTACACCTGTGACAATCGCATGTGGTACTCGTGGCACTGCAGAGTTCAGAACGCTGTGAGGGTACAATGAACAGGTGTTTGTTCAGGTCCAGTCACTGCAAAGGTCACACAACCTTGAGAAACACACCACGCCCTTAATTATATTCACAACCATAGGCGTGCACAGGTTTCTCCATTGGGAAGGGGGGAGGGGGTGGCAAAGGTTCACTGCAGCACACCCTCCACCCCCCTCCCACCGAAACCATTTCGGCCAAAACGCAGTGCAATGCACGGGGCAGATTTGGCATCCACCCTAAGGTGATTAGGAGGGCGGCCACTCTCCCTCTCCCCTTCCCTGTGTGCGCACCTACGTTCACAACCCTGAAAGACGTGTTACAGCGCACAAGCAAGCGCCCTGTCCTCCCCGATCCAAAGCAGCCAGAAGTGGAGCCACATGGCATTGTCACGGTGCGGCCAGATGCAACCGCTCCAGCTATAGCCGGCCGATAGCACGCATATGCGACTTCTCGTGTGTCCTGCAGTTGTCGGAGCGGGCAAAGCGCTTGCCACAAAAGTTGCACTTGAATGGCAGCTGGCCCGTGTGGCTCAGGCAGTGGCGCTTCAGGTGGCTGCTCTGGGTGAAGGACCGCGGGCACATGCGGCACTTGTACGGCCGGTCGGCATCGTGGTTCCGCAGGCGCGTTCGCCATTCCACCGCTCTGCCACTACTGTTCATGTTGCCACTGGCGAGATCTGCGCTGCCGTCCACCAGAGACCCCGGGCCGACTTCGTCCGAGTAGCAGTGCGAGACGTAGTCGGACACCCTCTGTCCTTGCCACTGGCTGATTTGGTGGCCACTTGAAGCTTCAGTGACCACTGCTGACCACTGAACATTTGCTCCACAACCTGCAAGGGGTCAACGGTTGCTGGAGGAATGCGACACAGAGGAAGTAATCAAAGCAAACATGCTAATGACACAATTGTTCAGCCAGGATGCACCATGTTTGCCGCAGCCAAACCACACACACACTGCACACACTAGAGAATGGTCAGGCTTCACAAGGTTTAGCCTTTAATTAAAAAGAAATTTTTGTCATGTGTAGCCAGCAGGGTGTTCCTACCTACCTGTAATCAGCACATCAGGCACCAATATCTTCAAAACTAAGCACTCAAAATCCTAACCAGAAATTTTCTAAGCCCAAGCCTCAGAAAGGCCAGGTTTGCACAATCTTTGTCAAAAGTTCCACACTAGTGCATGCAGGCCTGTAGACAGCCTTAGTGTGACAATCGACGGCAGTTATGTTGCACCCGATGTTCTCCAGCATTCAAGAGGGTTGACAAACAGTCTCTGCTGTCATCAATTACAAAACACTTGCAGTACCTGGCTGACCTCAACCTACAGTCCTACACACGTTGCAATTAAACCTTGCAGGAAGGTGTGACAACGTAAAGACCTAAAGGGCTTTTTTGACAACAGCATTACTTGTCAAGTGACTGCCCTTTATTAAAGGCAACATCCACGGTGTTTGGTCTTTAGTGATAAGCTTGTAAGAGCAAAGTTCAGTCAATGATCAAGCAATTCTAGTTCATAAACTCAACAAGTGTCGATACTTTAATTTTAGAATTTAGAGCATGCAGCTGCCATGGTGTAAAGGACATGATTCAGAACAGGCAACAAGTGGGCATCACATCTGGCAAAACTAAAAGTGTACATCACAGAGCAGCTTTTGCTTAAGCCACTTTATTCAGTTTTCATAACCAAGTCAATAACATTATGCAAGATTACACAAGCAAGGCAATACAGAAATAAAGCTGAAATGAGTAAAGAAGTGCTAATAGTCCAGCATATTGATGTTGAGCATTACAATGCTTGATTCTGTTTCTGTTACATCCTATCACTGGGCCCTCCAGCATTTTATATCAGAGTCATCAATGCTTTAATACTTGAGCTTAATGTGAATGCTAACATACTGCAAGAGCCGGACAAGGCTTGCGTGTTTATCCTCACTAGTGTTATAAATTTCGATACCCGGTGAAGTAGTCAATAAAATAAATGTTCCCATTAACATCTTAGGTTTAGCTTCATATCTACCAATTAGATGCTTGCTATTATTAGAAAGGCATGCGAGACTGACTAAACACTGACCGGGCCTCAGTCACCAGGCAGTGTGCATTTGTGTGTGCATACACTAGTTTCGTACCAGACTTTCCATGATATGATTACCTCCCACTTCAGTTCTAACCATTAACAACTTCAGGGGGTATTCCAAACAGAGAAATGAAAGAGAAACAAGTGTGTAAACACAGTGCACCTTTACATGAAGTGAACCAACGCTTCTCTAGGAGAACGGTGAAACACATATAAGCAACATTACAGGTGCTGTCTTCAGTAGCCAAGGAAACCCGCTACTCATGGCGGCTTTTTAGCAAACAGCACTCACTGAAGCAGCACGCACTGCACACAAGCACATTGCATTTTCGCTCAGTGTGATTACCGCAGTGCAGTTGCTCCTGTGTAAAATAGGCCTTATTCTGTACAACAATATAGTAGGGCCTCTCATTAAATTCATGCATATAGGAACATGCTGCCTTTGTTAAAGCTTTACTACCTTATTCCATAGCACTCAATGTATGTCGATAATGTGCAACTATACATCAGTAATTGTTTGTATTCAATTAACAAAGGAATAAAGTGCAATAATAAAAATACAATGCCAGGCCAAAAGCATAAATAAATAATCTATGAGTACCACACAGCACATCAAACACAGGCTTGTACCATGACCATGGCTTTGCATGGCACACACATAGTTCAATATGCTATTTTATGGTGAGCAAAACTTCACTAACGTATATAGTATAAAGGTTCATCAAGCCAGCACAAGATCTAAGTACAAACACTATGCACAATAACATTCATGTTTTTCTTTTTCTTCCACAGCGTGTCCCAAATGTCCACAAGGATCGCTGGTGGTTTCCACACATTTCCTTATAAAACAAACACCTACGAAACACACGGGTGTGGTTTTTCTCAAAGGCACGGAGCTAAAAAAAAAAAAAAACATACATTGAACGGTTAACAAAAACACAAGAAGAAGAAATGTAGGTAACACTAGATAAGACAACCTTGACAACTGTAGGAACACCTTTGTAACAGCCATTCCGACCATATCAGCACATGTAAATTGTCAGAGCAACGTGCACAGCAAACCTCAGCAAACGCCACCGGTTTTACAGACTGTGCAGATATCACTGTTGTCATGACTACTAGCATGGAACATTACGGGAACACGAGAGGCGATGTGTCACAAACGAGTTCTGCGTAATTCCACAAGATGGAGTAACAATTATGAAAGATAAAATTAGCATCCACTTGATTGTAGTGCACTGCTAATTTCACTGTACATGGAGAGGTTACAAGGAAACCCACATGGGTTTCCTTGTAACCTCTCCATGTACAGTGAAATTAGCAGTGCACTACAATCAAGTGGATGCTAATTTTATCTTTCATAATTGTTACTCCATCTTGTGGAATTACGCAGAACTCGTTTGTGACACATGGGTTTCCTTGTAACCTTTCCTTGTAGCCTCAGGTCGATAGTAATTTTCTCTTTCATAATTATTACACTACCTAATGGAATTCCACAAAACTCATTTGTGACATTCATGCCCATTTACCTTCACACTGCCAATTACTAGCCTCCTGGTTAGCTCAAATGGTAAAGTGACTACTTCAGACAGGCATTAGTCCTGGGTTCAAACCTCAATAAGGATGGATTTCTGGTTAGCGAAGAGGCTTTCATTTCTGACATGCACACGAGCTTACTTATAGCCCTGTGCTGCAGTTGGGTGGATATTTCCTCTCACATTATCAGTGGCGCTAATACGTGTAAATGCTGTGCATGCACGAACATGTGCTGGTGACAAAGAATCAATATCACGTCACAAGCACAGCCCTTCACCTTGAGGTGTTCAATGGCGTTCTTTACATGCTCTAGTAATGTCACGCATGCTGCGGAAAGGAGGAAATGGACTGCGATCATACAGTATCAAACACACTGCTGCAATGAAGCAGAGTGATGAGAAGTAATGCAAACACACTGCTGCAGCAAAAGCCAGTTGGTCATAAAATCTGTGAAATTGGTTCACCATGAACCTGGGCATTTAAGCATGCATGTGTAGTAACACACTAAAACTAGCATTGCTATCCAGCCACACTATGGGACCAAACAACTTTGGAAAGTTTCTGTACTGTACAACCAAATTGACAATAAAAAAAAACAATTCCAAATGACATGGGTGGGACAGCCAAAGTAAATCTGGAGCAATTTTTGGAGCAAGCAATTTTGGAGCAGTCTGGGGCAGTTTGGTGCAGGCACAATCACATCTCGGAGCGGCTTGTTGCCAACGATCTGAACTTCAGTGGAATGATGGTCTATTCAAGCAAATTTACAATTAAAGAAAAGTAAACCAAAAGGAGCACTATACAGCAACTGTGTCAGTTAATGTCTGAAGCTGAATTTCAAAGATTACCATGACGTTGAAAGAGTCTATCATTGATTCCGACTTCCGCATAAGTGCGGAAATGCTTCCACAGGTAAGCGCTATGGTGCCACCACAAGGGCGCCTCGATATGCACTACTCTGTATGAGGTGGTGACAACCCCCCGTCATATTGAATCACACGAGCCCTGGGACTCAGCAGCGCTGGCGTTCAAAATAGGTTGCAGCGTGTGTCTGGGTCTCGAACAAAGCATGGGCACCTAAGAGACGTGGACTGCGTCTCAAACAAAGCACAGGAACCCAACAGAAGCACCATCGGTCACTGTGATTCAAAATAGTGTTGAAGCCCGTTGCAGCAACCAATGGTTGTCACCACGCTGTACAGAGTAGCGCGTATCGAAGCACCCTAGACGTTGTGGGCTCTTTGTACCATCTCACCTGTGACAGTCAAGCCTCTGCCAGGCTGAAGCACCTCCGAGATGTGTGTATCATCAACGGGAAATGATTTATATAAAAGGTTTGCCGTTAACATTTATCATAACGCTTGCGGCATGGCCTAACGCGTAGCACATTGCGCTCTAAAGCAACTCCGAGACATACCTCTGAGATGTGCATATGATCAATGAGAATTGGTATACATAAAAGGCTTGCCATTAACGTTTATGATAATGCCTGCGGTGTGGTGTAGCGCATCGCGCTCCGGAGCTCCGTTCGATTCCCACTAGGTCCAAAGGTTTTTTTTCTTTGCATCTACCTCGAATTTTCGCTCACGGACGACAGTGATTTTCCATGCACAACCGACGACACTGATGCCGACACCAGAATTTCTATGAAACGAGCTCTTTAACACTCGCGTTAATAATGTAAATATGGCTGTATTTCTACTCAAGCTGTGACCAACTACTTTACAAGGCTTGCAAGCATATGTACCACCTGAGCCAGACAAAACTAAATGAGCGAGCAAACCCAACAAGTGGCTTACCAAACAATTCCATCCTATACCAAAGAAAAAAAATATCGAATCAAGGCAAATGCAACAAAGGAGCGGTCGATAGGTTAACGAATCAATAAAAAATTTTTCAGTTCAGCTCTGCACCAAGGAACAAAGGAAGAGAAATGCCCGAATGAGCAGTGCCATAACAAGCCCGTCCTAAAGTGAGACCTAGAGGAACTTTTTCACCACAGAGCACGAGGTAGCACGCATTTACAAGAATGTCTTATTGACAGGAAAAAAAAAAAAAAACAGTCTAGCCACTGAAAGAATGGACTCGACTAGGATCATCATGCAATATGACCATGAGAGCAAGATGAGCAGACAATGCCTGCACTGTAGTTCACAACAGGCTGTGTGGCATGCAATGGCGTAAGAAATGCGTGCTGGGATCATATAACAGCTGAAGCCAATTGGTAATACAGCTGTCATTGAGCTTAAGCGCAGTTATTGCAAGAATGACCTGTGCATACAGAAGCCATGCATCCTGGACATCGCTTACTCCACCGAGTGTGCACTTGCCCTGCTCACTGCTAAGTTCATAAATGCAAATGAGTCCAAAACTGCAATAGCTGGTGGTATATACTGTACGCTGTACGACAAACAGCTGTCACCATGTGCAATGGACAGCAGTGGCAAATGCAGTACTACATATTTACACTTAAGCACAAGCAGACACCACTGAAGGCTCAAGATGAAGGGCCATACATAGCCTAGCCTCTATTCCATCCCAAAATAAAATAAACCAATGCACAGCACACAATACATGGCCACCACCACTGGCGTTGTTGTATATTACTTGAAGAGTGGCACGTTAAATCTAATAAGCAAGAAAGTATGAATGCAAATAGAAAGATGGTAGCGATAGGAATTTTTTAAACATCGCTCTGACAGCGTCACACAGTGGTGGGACAATTGGTACAACTGAAAAAGCAATGCAATGTTCCAGGCAGTGCCACTGCCAATCGTATACGTCTTATGACACAGCCAATATGCAGGACAGTCTAGCAAGAATGAGAGTAGGAAAAATGCTGCACAACTGCTATATGTCGTCGTTCTCTTACAAAATGTCACTATACAGCATTCACACGCGACATTTACAGCTCTGTTCCAAATAACAAATGATGCGCTAAAAGGCAGCTCATATATCTCTGTACTGTATACGTATGCATTTTATATGTACAAGTGCAGATCGAAGTGTTTTCAAGCAATGTGGGGGCATTAGACTGAGACAGTGACTGGAGACGATGTCAGCATGAGACTTCAGAAAACCACAAAAATCTGCAGTAATAGTAACATTATTACTGATTAAAAATAATCTCATAACTAATCATTAAGGGTTTCTTCACTCTCATTAGAAAAGAGAGCAGGGAAAAAGTACTTTGTAAAGTTTTCTTGCCCCATATACTTGCACTGTGCACACAAATTTTACAGGGGTCAGACTATCTGAACATTTGTCTTGAATCTATGGAAAATTAGATATCTAGAAATCAGGAGCTTTAGGGGAGTGAAAGCTCTAATTGTGGCTTTCTAGGAAAAGGAAAACACCTGGAATGATCTGCATAAGTTTTACTAGATTGATGTGATAGGCAGCTTTGTTATCATTACCACTGGTCGTTTTGTTTAAGATTGCATCATGCACGATGGCACAATGACAGGAGTAGCAGCACTGCAGTGCTTCAGCAGTAATAGAGCTCATCTTTACCAAACTTGCAGACAGTGAAAAATGAGTGCAGGCCAGCCATCACCCTTGCCACACCACTTTGCATGAGAAGTGCGTGAACCAGCAAGGTGACAAACTTTAACAGAGGTTGTGACAAGCCCTATCAACATTGTGGAGCGTTACATTGCAATTGAAAGTACAAAATCTCACCAGACGTTTCAGAGCTTCATGGATCGCAAGTAAACCATAATCAGCAGCTTGGAACATACGCTGATAGCCCTTCCCACTGGTGGTCAACAGCACCAGTGGGATCCTGACAAATGTTGATGAGGACCATATCACACAGTGTTTGAAGGGATATGTTAGGTAGCAGAGGGCCAAGTTCGAAACTACTAAACACAGACGATGTGTTCTGTCCCATGTTTCCTGACCAGTCACACAGAGTACAAAGAACGTGAGGAGATGAGGAGTCCTGCAATAAATAGATGCTCTTATGGCCCTAAAGCAATAGTATAGCAGTAGCTATTTACCGTTCCACGACATGTAGCTAGTGTGAACCATGTAAATTCTCCAGCTTCCTGTTCCTTCTTCTTTTGCCTGTTACGATGCCTTGAAGCAGTGGTAAATGGGCTGCCACCTCTCCTCTTATGCTACCTAAACAGGATTTTATGCTAGGAAAAAATGATATCGAACTGGGGACCTGCATGAGACTAAAGGCACTTAAGCATGACCATAAACTGAGTAGAAGTTTGGCGAAGGAAAACTGTGCACAAGTTTTGCAGCCATATAAGCTTAGAAACTGGTACAAGTTCTGCAAACGGAGAGAATTGAGCATTTAAAACACGCCATGTGAAATTGCATTACGTGATTTTGGTGGGAACATGTCACGTGATCACTTGGTGGGAACACATAATGGTCACGTGATTGCTTAATCAGTTTAATTAGGTACTTAGGTTAATTAGTATAGCAGGCCAGTAGCAACCGGTCTCAACAGGACACCTTCTATAGTCTCATGTTTTTTTTCCAGTCTCTGTGTCAGGTGCTCTTGATTGCTTCTAATCAGCCTTAGAAACTTGTAGGCCGCCTCAGATAACCCCGGAATCGAGCCCCTGCCTAGCGTTTTTGTCCCGCATAGCTTTACGACGCGCTGTGCACCTGAGAAATTAACACACACTGTCTTTGTCTTCTTTTCTTTTGCTGAAACATGCGAGCCCTCCAGCTGCAGTTTTGTCAGTGTAGTAGTGGGGTGAGGTCACATGCGCAAGAGAAGAAAGGAGTGCATGTGTGGACGCCGCACATGGGGCATTGCATAGAAGTGCACGCGCACTCTTGGGAACCTTAACTGATTAATTGATTGATTTGTGGGGTTTAACGTCCCAAAACCAGTTCTGATTATGAGACGCCGTAGTGGAGGGCTCCGGAAATTTCGACCACCTGGGGTACTTTAACGTGCACCGACATCGCACCAGCACACGGTCCTCAACATTTCGCCTCCATCGAAATGCAGCAGCCACGGCCAGGATTCGATCCCGCAACTTTCGGATCAGCAGCTGAGTGCCATAACCACTAGACCACAGTGGCGAGGCTGGGAACCTTAACTAATGATGATGATGATTCCGTGATCTGGACGCACAAATTATGAGTGCCTGAAATGCTTCGCATTTAAAGATGAAGTGCAGGAACAAGGTCACCAGTGAACCGCGTCTCATCTCTACCCATGAGGCGGCTCCTCAGTGTGCACGTGCATGTGTCGAGCCAATCCGCTAGTTTGGGTGAAGCGCATGGGACAGCGGGTGCAGCGGTAGGGTCGCTCGGTCGAGTGGCACCGCAGGTGCCCTGTCAGGTGGCTGCGAATTCGGAAGGAGCGGCCACACAGGGAGCACGGAAAGGGCTTCTCTCCAGTATGTGTCCGCAAGTGGCGCTTGAGGTCCACCTTCCAGTTGAAAGCCTTTGGACAGACTGTGCAAGGGAAGGGTCGCTCGCCCGTGTGTGTCCGCTCGTGGTGGGCGAGGTAGCTGGGATTGTTCGAGCATGTAGCCGCAGTAACGACAGATCAGCCGATGCCCCGACCCACTGCCAGCGTCCCTGCTCTTGGAACCTGGGGAGACAGATGAGAACAGCTGCAGCGATGGGCGACTTCCCCCTCCCCAGAACTGCGTGCGGAACTACATCGCCAGGTACGCTGGCAGAACGCTACGGTAAATCTGCAAATTGGGTACTGGCTGTGCATTAGCAAATGCTCGCAAAGATATTACTAGGGCATTTTAATTGCATACAAGGTAAATGTTAAAGAAGACACATTCAATAGATTTTACGATGAACGCAGCTCTAGATGTTTGACATTAGACATAAATGGGTTGAGGGGAACTGTGATCACCTGCTTTCAGATTGCAGTGGTAGGTTTCATTGCTGCATAAAAGCACACTGCGTCCCGAATAGCTTGCTTAAGAGTTGCAAATCTACACCTAAACCTGATGCTGTGCAAGAAAACAGTCCTTCTTATTTTTCATCAGCAAATATGTGGTACTTAAGGTTGTTGTAAATTATTGAATTAGACCTAGAAAACTAGCTAGGAAACAAGCATAGAAGCTCTGAGAGCTAGAAATTAGAAGAGGTTCACTACAGGTAACTAATAATCATCAATAATTAGACTAATATTAGACTAACTACAAGAACACAAAGACAGGATGAGAGAAAACACATAGCAAACTTGTTTGACACTGAGGCACACCAAGAAGCGGCACAAAAACATGGATCCATGAAATTCACAGGTAGCACAAATGCAGATGTCATTTCTGACAACAGGTGGGCAAGGGAAAGCGCCAGACACTGCAAAAAAGCTAAGGCACTCAAAAATCCCAATTTCTCACACACTGCTACAAAATAGGTCAGAATTGAACGGTCAACACATTTGAAGGGAAACATTATAGTGTACAAACACTGCTGACAAGAAATAAGCAAACATTTCATTTCTCCTCCAATGTGCTAATGTCAATCACTACAGCCAGCTTAAAAATGATGTGCACAAACAACTGCATAAACACAGCCACCAAAAAAATCACAGAGTAGCACAATAACAAGGTAATTACAAAAATAAAACACACGCAAGTGTAATGCAAACATAACGACATCAGTTTTCCATTGCCAGTGTTGTTTACCACTGTACGAAACTCCAGATGATCCCAAGATAATGCTGACAATAAAGGTTTGTGCACCGTCAAACACATATTCGAAGATGCGAATTTAAACGGTGAAACACACAGCGCTCTAACATAAGTGCTTGAAATGCGTTGTTGCCAAACCAAGAATTGATATAAATATTTTGGTCCATTCCAATTTGAGGTCAATTAAAGCCATAATGCCATCAGGGTACAGTTTTCTGTTCATGTTTCGTTTGACACCCTGTATTACAGTAGCTGCAACAGCTGGTTCTTAGTGAATGTAGTTGGTTCTAAATTAATATAACTGATGCTGAATTTAGTTGGTTTCTATTGAAACTAAGGCAAGAAAGCTCTCTCTGTCATTGACCAACTTTATATACAATAGCCAGACCTGCACTCATTAGTATGGGTGCATTTTTGTAAAAAGAAAAGCAGAGGTGTTTTTCCTCAGCATAATTCAGGGTTGTCATGAAATGGTGTAAAACTTTGTCAACATTATATTTTACAAAGGACAGCACCTTTTACCACTTCCCTAGCTCTACTATTCCCATCTCTACAATGCTTACTTTGAAATGTTCAGGTAGACTTTTTGTGAAAGCAGCCTTCATAAAGTGTACTTGTAACTTAGATGAGTTGAGCTACTAGATTGTTTCTTCGGGCGGAATATTCTTTGTGGATCACACATAGACCTTGTACACTGCTTCTTTAAGCCTCAATAATAAAAGCTAATCGTTTGATGATTCAATACTGATTCATTTCTGGGGTTTTACATCCCACGATATGATTATGAGAGGCGCAGTAGTGGAGGGCTGCAGAAATTTCGACGACGTGAGGTTCTTTAACATGCACTGTACGCTGCACAGTACATGAGCGATTCAATATTAACTGGTCACTACTTAACCCTATCAGTTGGAGCGATTCCAGCATAGCAAACATTGCACAGATTGTTAGTGCCAGCTACAGTGCTGAAAAATACTCTGTCATAGTGAACACAGCACAAACACATACAACAAAAGCTCTTGGCAATTGCTAGACAGTAAGAAAAGCTATTACAGTTGAACCTCACTATGACTTTCTGTGATGTAACTAACTTTCCACATCACCGTTTCTTACTCCCACTGAACTGCACATACTTTCCCCCTCCCGAATTAATGAAGTAGCTTTCACCCGCAGTTTTGATGCAACAAAGTTTTGAGCACCACAATCAAAAAAGAACACTGGCAAATTTGGACATGCATCGATGTTAAAAACACAAAAGGCAAGAAAAAAAACAATAAGAGATAGTCCATGTAACAAAAAACTGCCACATAAATCTCGTCATGTTTAAAAGCTCATTCTTTGTCTAGAGCTGAAAAATATGTGTTGCGACTGTGCTATGCAGGAAGCATACTTACTGGAAAGATGGATGTTTTACTATAAGGAATGCCTATAAGAGCGACATCTTTGATTCACTTCACGAAATGAAATTTGACATGATGACAAGATAGAAAACTTATTATTTGTGGAGAGCGCCTGGTGCGGCATCCATCTCATTCCAAAGCAACCCCACTGTCATTACACCATTCAAAGCAAGTCACGGCCTACTACCTGGGCTGTTTTTTCCATCGCACACCCAGTCCAATCAGTCCACCAGAAGCACGTGTTGGCTCACGCAGCTAATGATCTGATAATTAGACAGCATCACTGAACTTTAAGCTTTGCATTTGGTAAAAGTGTTGTTTTGTGGTGGCCATTGCAGAAATGCTCCACTACGGCTTCTCTCATAATCATATCGTGGTTTTGGGAAGTATAACCCCACAAATCAATCAATTGCAGCAATGCGTGATGCTCGTGATACCCTTCTGTTGATGTTCACTCCCAACAGGCAACCTAAATTCCATGATATCAAGAATTCTGTGAGTGAGTTTGAAACAAATGGTGATATAAATGTGCATCGCAAAGTGCAACAATATTGGAAGGCATTAGAAATATGTGAAATCATAATCAAGACTGAAATACTGTAACTGCGATGCAACAAGGTTTGCGACCATGAAGTTTTCTCTCTAACTACACTGCTTCGTAATTTTGAGGTTCAAATGTATAGAATTCTGTCACATTATAGCTCTTTTCTTTTACATGTGCACCCTGGCTACCACAGAGCGCATTAAAGTCAATCAATAAATGCGTGTGTTTGCTTTGCACGGCAACTAGGGAGGCGATTTGCAGATATGCATAAATACAGACAGACTTTCCTGTATTCCAGCACCTCTGAAGCCACTGGCTTCAGCACTTCCTCTACCCCTCACTCCCTAGGCAAATATCTTATGATTTTTTTCAATATCAGTTGTACTGCCAATGTTTCTGTACACTTATCCCTCACGATGCGTTAATAAAACTAAGGCTTTATCATGTCCTAAAAAAATATTTTTTGGCTGATGCTAAGATTCCAAGGTAACCTGGCTAGCAGTGCAATGAACATTCTGTACGCCTGTAAGTGGTTCATTACACCAAGATTCTGATAAACCACAGCAGTTATGCAACAATGAAGCCGGAAAGTCATCAAGGCCTGCAAACAAATATGTGACTCTGGGTACAATGTGTCCCTGGCGTTCGCTCATCACACCACTAAAGGACATGTCCTTCACCACTTCGCAGTGTGCACTGTTGTGCTTCATCTGATCATGATAAAACAATGGCCGATTATGACAAACTCGTGCTGGATACCTCGGCTTTCAGAGATGGCCGTTACGCAATAGCACCGATGGCACACACAGTGAAATCCCGGAAAAACGGAGAGAAAATAGCTGGTCCTCTTCCGTTTCGTGCCAAATCAAGTCAAACAAAAGCCTAATAAAAGCTGCTTTCACAATGCAGTAGAGTGTACGCTCTCAAGTGCCGCTGATTTGATAAGACAGTGTCAACAGATGCACGAGTTCCGGAAACCTTCACCCTACCATGAATCACTTCGAAAATAGAAAACAGCCCCCCCCCCCCCAGTGCGGCTTTCTAACAATATCTCACTACAGAGAGAAGTGCTGACATGATATTTCCCTGTCATATTTTACAGCAAAGCTGCAACAGAGTTTGTACCATTCATGTGCTGAAGGCTAGAAGGCGGCAGCGTGCGTGTTATAAATGAGCAGTGCAACCTGTGTTCAAGTTGAAATTTTTTTTTTTTTGCACGAAAATATTATATGGTCCACATAAACGTTCACCTTGTACACGTCTAAACTTGTGCACATCTGAATAAAGAGATGAGCCATCTTTTGCACTTCTCTTTTGTTAGTAATTCTGAATGTTTTGTGTCGTGGTTTGCTGGCTTTGGACTGAAGGTCAGAAAAGAATTTGACATGCTGCTGTGGTAAAAAAAGACACAGCCAGCAATGCAGCCAACATCGGAGCACCGAGGCGACTCTATGACGAGGGTTTTGAGGGAGAACAAGTAGCAATTCCACTGATGAATCACCACAAAGCCAGCAAATAAACCTGTTGTGCTTCCAAAGGTGACAAACTTGCTAACACAGTTTCACAGTACATGACGTATCAGCTGTTCATATTTGCATCTGCAATTTCTTTTTGAGTACTGAATGAAGGTACAAAGCATTTAAACCACAAAAATCATACTGCCCAGGCTTGGAGCATACTAAACGGTTTGCAATAATACTTGTTTTCTAAGAAAGTGTCCACGTGCCTTAGGGTTGCATGGATTGCTATGAGCAACATCATAACTAGAAACGGATGCACCGTGATGAGACGAATTAATCATACACAATCAAGTAAACACGTGCACAGCACTTGTTTAGTTTTTATAAACAACATCTTAACACCTAGCTCTACTGAGGTATGGGGCAAGCAAATGAACTTTCTTGATCTTGCTTGTTCTTAAAGAAAGATGCACACATTTTCCTTACTTACTGAACTTAAAGGGGTCGTGAAACGTTTTCTGAACATTTTGTACTAAGTGCGTATTCGGGATCCTGACCCTCCAGTCAACAATATGCATTGTTCCGTTGCACCGTGTGCGTTGATTTAGAGCGATAAAAAACGCGGTTTCGGTTTCACTGCGCGCGTTCTCCTCAACTCTGCAGATGACGTCATCTTAGTAGCCGTCATACCTCCGAGATTGGCGCGCCCTCGGAGGCCACGGGAAAACAAACCGCGCTGCCGCTTTTCTTCCGAATGGTGGCACCGCACGGTTTCCAAGTATTTTCTTCCTGTCTAGCTTTCAAGTAAATCGATTCCTTTAGGGCAAACGCGAGTTCACAGTGCCTTTGAACTTAAAAGTGTCTTAACTCAACGTCACCAAATAGTACCACGCCGGCCGGTAGTGTCGCATAGTCGTTTCGGGAGCGCAAGAAAGCTGAGATTTAAAACGGGCATTGTTAAATGTGCACTGAATATTTCGCCGAAATATTTCGGAATCGGCTTGTCGAATGCGTATTGAAGGAGTGAAAATTACAAACCGGCTTCTCCAAATTCTTTTCACGACCCCTTTAAAATGGACAAATAAAGCATTACTGAGGATGTTTATGCAAATTATTAAATCCAATTCTGCCTCAAGCAATGTAGTTGGTGCTAATCAACTCACTCCTTCTAAGGGTAGTGGACTTCATTCGGCAATGGGAGGCACTGCTCACAAGTGAAGACCGGTGAGCCACTTGGACCTCCAAGACCAAGCTCAGCGAGCCGCAAGAGCCAGTAGAGCCCTGGACTGAGGGTCCCACCCAGCACCGCCTTTGAACTTTCTTTCTAATAAACTTTCTTCCTCCTTCTCCTTGTAACATCATTTGTTGAAAGGAGAGCGGGCACTTTTCACCTGTGCTTGAAACCAAACTGCGAATGTCCTAGCGCGTGCTGTGCAATAATATTTGGCTCACATGTGGACAGGAGCCTCCGAGGCTGACTAGCACTGTTTTCAGACTATGTTGCAAAAGTATTGCAGGGCCCTTTTAAGGAATCTTCTAGCGTTCCTCAATTAACGTACACACTTGACTCATCCTTCTAGATGTTAGAATTGCAAGGTAGTTTCCACGGCTTCAAAATCGTAAGGCAGTACTTTCTTAACGCAATGACAATACGTACATACATTTCATGGATTCTTGTATTCAGTGAGCTTGTACGCAATGAATAAATATATTGGGAATGGACTGGCCAAAACAGGCTTTCATAAGCACTACTGCTTTTGGGGTGTTGAACTTACATGGGAAAGCCAAGTGCACATGCAGAGGTAAGTTTTTCGGAACATGCCAGTGAAGAAAGATATGTGAGCTTGACATTCAGGTAGGCAGGCTGCAATGTTTCAACCCTGAAATGCTTCCTCATATGATTTTAACCAGGCTCAATGGTCACTGTCACAAATAAATCAGTCACATACAAACAAAATTCTAGTACGACCTACTTTCAAGCAAGTGTGGAAAGGAGCGTCTGACAGGCATTTCTTTTTTTTAATTAACAGCAACCTATGTGAGGCTGATGTCACCACTGAGTGGAAGTACTCCATGTGATGTTGCCATCACATGGTACTCTTGTCTTACCACTAGTGGTTTCGGCATAATTTTGGAATAGCTAGCTGAGCCACACAAATTTTGCAAAATTAAATTACTTGCAATGAAATTGGACACATGCAGCTGTTATTATGGTCCCAGATAAGAGGGCTTCAACACTCAATAATCAAGCACTACTTTTGTGTCCACATCCCTCCAACTGCAGTACATAGCAAGCGCTCAACCACACTGACATCGCAACTAACAGCACTGCAGGTGAAAGCACAAGGTGAAATGGAAGCAGTAACAAACCTTAGTATCTTGTAAGCATTGGCTACTCCTACTGAAGTATCATTTGTTGTCAATTCGAAATGGTAATAGCTTGGAACTAGTATCAGCGCCGAGCCATTGGGTGAGAAGCCATCAGTGGCCAGAGCAAAGTGCCACTTATCTGAGAGCTTGCTGCAAAAGTCACTTTGGACTCAGACATGTTATGTGCAGCAGGAAATATCCTTCCATCCACACTTCTTTGACATTTGCACTGGCTTTTAGACATCTATAAATGTTGCTGTTCCATTAATGGCAATGCAATGAACTGTTTGACACCAATTTTTAATCTCCATTCAGGTCCAATGTATAACTGTAATCAAAGCCCTGCCATCACCAACACCCCTTGTACGTGGTGTCCTGCTTCAACGAAACAGAAGTTCAAAAAGTTTTTTTTTTTTTTCACCATCGTGCCCCCTTGTCATCCTACTTCAGCAAGAGATATGTCCGGGAATGTTTTTTTTTTTCTTTTTTCATTTATTCACTATTACTAATTCATCGAATGAAGAGAAATGCAAAGCAAAGCCACTACATCGACAACCAATGAGACAACCTGGACAAATACTGCACTGTCAACTGCCCTCCTCTTTTTTTAGGGGCGAAGCTCCTTAAAGCGGCACCCGTTCGTCCCTCGTCGTAGTCGTAGTAGTGCGTAACCAGTCTTACGCTTTGACCTCCAAGGTGGTGCCGGTGGGAGATTTCTCCTGTGTGTTGTTGAACAATAAAAAATTCGCAGCGTGCGCGTTAACTAAAAGCCGAATTCTTCTGTCTCTCATTCCCCATTAGCAGCCATTTCGTGCGTCCCCGATGTATGTAGTAGTAGTAGTAGTAGTTAGTAGTAGGTAGCCACCAGCGCGTGCCTGCTGGAGCGCAAGCACGCGCCGAGGGCGAGCGCGTGGCACCTGGCGCTCGCCCTCGCCGCGAGCGCCGGGAGCCACGCGCTCCCCGGCAAACTTGACACTGCCCCGGCAAACGCGAGAGACAACGTTGGCGCAGGCAGCGTTTCCTAGCGAGTTTCTTGATTGAGAAATACCGACTGCTCGCAGTTGGAGAAGCGTTCACCGGCAAAACCCATATATATATATATATATATATATATATATATATATATATATACACACACTGGATCTTGACTTGCAATGAAGTGCGGTGGGAGATTTCACTTGTGCATTGTGCATAGTTGAACCGTGAGGATTCGTAGCATGCGCGTTAACTAAATTAATCCGGAACTCGGCACGATCTACGATGCACATCCCGAGCTTCGCCCACTCATCATCATTCACTCCGTGGATATGCTGTAATTTTTTTCCTTCTTTTAGGGGCGAAGCTCCTTAGGGTGTGGGTCTGTACATCCCATGGGGTTTGTTGGTGATGTACGTAGCCACGTCTACTTTTATGATAAAAAAAATTCCGAAAGTTGTGTCCTCTGCCTGGATTCGAACCCAGGCTCTCGGCGTGGCAGTCGAGCATTCTACCACCGAGCTACGCCTGTGGTTTTTTTTTTTTTTTTTCTTTATTACATGGAAATGATAACTGAGGTCACAGGGAGATAACGCCTACACACTCAAAACTCTGGCAAACACACACAGACGTCCAACAAGTGCATCCAGTCAGGAGGTACTTCCTGGGCAGCGTACACGCCTGTGGTTGAAAAATCATCGCTAAAAGACCTAAACAGGTATAACGTCTCCCGCGGAATCGCATTAACAAACGTAATGTTACGTTGAAAAATAGTAATACACCGCTACACGACGCGAAAATGGATTGTATAACGAGGTCGAGGCATCATTTGAAAGAACACAGAGCTGCATGCTTTGTAGCTTTGAACCCATTACGGAGGCACTGGTAATTATGGCGTAGTGGGTACTTCCCTACTTGGCAAAATGATAAGTTATGGCACAGGAGATACCTACCACTTCTACTTGCAGTACTTTCCTCAAGCGTTTACATACACATTGTTTCTCATGATGTCTTTACACGATGATCGACTGCGCGAATTACACACGGAAGATTCACGGTTTTACCGATGATTCTCTCCGGAGCTTCGCCCACACGTCATCATTCACCCCGTGGATATGCTGTGATTTTTTTTTTAAACAATGTAGGAATGTAAGGAAAACTCACATAAAACACAAGCTTAAGAGGTTCGGACACAGTTTTCTCTCCCTTGCATTTCATCATTGTCCACTTTCAAGTTTATGCAGAGTGCTGGCATACGAGGGGGCACACATCATAAGAGCCACACCAACTACGCTCAGAGAACTTAAACTAAGATGGCTGAGGCGCTGCTTCCCAGAATTGCAAATGCACGGGTCATGGCGCGAAATCGGCCTATCGAAGAAAGCTTCAAGAGGAACAAGGGTTCATGTCCTCAATGTTATGGCACTAACGTGCCAAGTAGTTACCTGCAGGGATTACAGCACGATGTTGCTGGACGCATCAACCTACATCTTTCTGTATCACTAAAGATTTGTAAATCACATTGCGCTGAGCTTTGCATTAGAGCCGCCTATCAGTTTTTCATTGCCTCATGAGTGTTGCGCCACTGCTAACACCACTTGGCCATCAGAACGGCAAGTCCTGAAAAGGTCTCATTTAGTTTTCAACAGGGCAACATTACCCGTCACAACAGTCACACAAACTTGTAGCTGACATTTTGTAACTGCCCATTTGTACAATTCCCGCTCGTCACTGGCCGATATCCTGCTGCACCGTTTCCATCGCCTACATTGGCTGCCATACTGCCAAACACCTTACAATGTAAAGCAGCTAAGAAATGGGTCATTACAACAGAGACCTTGGTTGTGTTTGAGGTGTTACTTGAATTTCAGGAAATATTTGATTTCAACAACTATTTCAAGAATCTTGCTTTGTTTCTTGTCACATTAATTACAAGAACGTAAAAATAACTAAAGATCTGGTGGGACACAGCTGCACTCATTATGTAGGCTGGTAACAAAGAGCTCAATTCTTTCTCGTTCTTTCGTTCTTATTTTGTACTCACCTGGGCTTTAGCGACTTCATGGTTCTTGTATTCCGTTAACAAGTAAACCGTACGCAAGGTCCTTAATAAACCCTTAATAAAACATTACCCAATGTAATGCTATCACTGGTTTCGTGGTTGACACTTGTTCACATGCCGCACAGGGGTTCTCCAGCCGTTCGGCATGGTTTAGAATTCTGTGTGCGGACTTGTCCACCCGGCCGCGCCACGACAACAGCGAGCCGACCAGCTGGCCTTGCGCAGTACGCATTGACAGATAAATGACATAAAGGCTTTGTAGAATATCGTAATGCAAACCTTTGAAGGGTGACACGGGCACGCTCTCGATAAACAGTTAAACAGCGATGATAACGCAACGCCAGCAACAGTGATGGTACACGATTACTGACATATCACAAGGCAACTGACATATCACAAGGCACGTGTAACGGGGTCACACACGGAATATAAACAGCGACATACGTTTACACCGCGCTCTACTAGGGCATAGCTAAGTACACAAAACTGACAGAGGCTCACAGTGAGCCTAACACGTTACGAGGTCAACAGCAAAGAGCATCACACTGGCGACACAGTAAAAACGACAATGAGGAAGTAGGCGTTCGCACTCATCACTACCCGCTGTCACTCGGTGGCAATTTGTTTGCGCCCGAAGCACCATCGGCTGCTGGCAGTTCACACTGAACGGACACTTCGTGGAGTGCGAGCTCATCACCGAAGAAAAGGCACACAAGGCTCCAAAAGGCGTGGAAGAAGGAAACAATCGACGGAAGCGGGAGCCGCTGTTTCTGTGAGGGCGGTCGTTCAGAAGGCAGCCACACAAAGCAGCGCCGATGTTCGCGAAAAGGTTTTAGGCAAAAGAGCACATCACGATTCATCCTTGCCAATGCACACATCACTGCACACGGTTGGCTTGCGCGCAGAACGATAAATCACGGGGAAGGAGACATCACGATCCGCAAGCAAGTTTGCTTCCGCATGTAGGAGTCGACCGTCCACCATCACGACGGCGCTGTGCGGTGATGTCGATAGTGGTTGGGCCCGCTACTGCTAGAAGGAGGATAACTCGCGGTACGTTTGAAAAAATGCCGCCCGCATCTTCCCACGGGGGGAACTCAAGTAAATGCGTCGCAGAGTGGTGGGGGTATCGCGTCAATGTTGCATAATTGGGTATGGTTTGGGAATGCTTAATTGTTATTTCGTCTTTATTATTCTTATTTATTGAATGAAGGAGAAGCGAAGGCAAGGAGTGTAAAGTTATAGTGTGTCTTTATTGCTTGGTGCCATCGTTGCATTGGACGGCACCAAGGTGGGCGCTTGCGTCCACGAGCAGCATCCGGAGCCACGTCTCGTTGACGACGTTTGCACGCCGCTTCTCGCTCACGTACCTGGGGTCTTAAAGCTCGCTGCTCACGTTTCGCCGCTGCTTCTCGTGCACGAAGTTCGGAATCCGCAGCTCGGCGTTGCCGTTTCGCAGAAGCGTCGCGCTGTCCGAGTGATGGATTGAATTCCGAACGCGCGCCCCGCCGCTTATATACACACCGCCCGCGTTCGAGGGAGAGGAGTACGGGGGAGAGGTCCGCAAAGACGCCCTTGACTGAATTCCGAACGCGCGCTCCACACACCGTCCGCGTTCGAGGGAGAGGAGTACGGGGGAGAGGTCCGCACCCCCACTGCGCATGCTCGGCTTGCTGAACGCCCGGTGGGCCGGCACGAGACGAGCCGAGCACGAGACGAGCCGAGACGAGCCGAGCCGTCCACACCCGCAGTGGGGGTGTGGACGGCGCCGCCGAAGTACAGTGCATTTAAAAAAAAAAAAAAGGAGCCGTGTCTTGAAGTGATGTAGCGTCGTTGGAGTGGATTGTTTTAGGCTGGCTGTTCGGCGTAACCGTCGAACAGAAAATTATCATTATCATGAAGTGCGCGGCATTCGGATGCGCACTTCTCTTGCGCTCATGTCCTCAGCCCTCTACTACATAAAGGCGGGCATGTGCGAAGCAGCCCCTAAAATAGCAAAGCCATGCGCAGTACAGTGTAGTAAGGTGGCGGGAATTTGGAAAAACAAGTGAGGATGACGAGGAGGGAATGGAGGAGGTGAAGGACACCAGCTACACTGTTTCCCGGGGATTATAAAGCACGCCCCCTCCCCCGCTCCCCTAACATCCCCCCAGGTGGATCCTCCTCCACCAAAAGCTTCCAAGCTAACCTATAACTGTACCCATGCCCCCGCTTGTTCTGGTAACACCATGGGCAACACCCCCCCCCCCCCCCCCCCGAAAAAAATAATAAAAAAGAATCGAAGTTCTTGATGAACCGGTGCTGCTTCCTCACTCTTCCCACCACTAGTGCGAAGCTGCCCAATGTAACAGCTAGTCACGTGACAAATGACCTTACAAGCTTTTAGAATCCGGAAGAAGCTAGGTCGGCCGCAAGCTCCGCTCCCAGTCCAGCTACAGTCCAGCCTTGCACCACTAGCGCAAGCTGCCACAATCCCTTTTTCTTTAACAGCGAGGTTGTTTAGGCTGGCGGTCGTACGCACTTGGTCACCAGGAAACTATCATCATCATTAGTTCTGGTATCCAAGGGTCCGTTCGATTCGCCTGCACCCCTTGAACCAGTTCACGAGGTGCCGCACCTTGTCATTCGTTTCAGATGTGCAGGGGTGGCACCCTCGGAACCTCGTCGTTCGTTCCAAAAGGTGCGGGGAAGGTGCAGCGCTGGTTCACGATTTTCCTGCACCCGCTCCGTTGAAGGTGCCGGCTTGGTGCAGGCGTGAGGGTGAGGGCAGCAGACGACACGTCATTGTGACGTAGCGCCGTTTGAACTCCCTCGCCTTCGCAGATTGGCTATGTACTGCCGTTCGCGACCTCTCAACCGCGCACAAAAGCGAGGCCTGCACCATGTCGGCACCTCTCCGTTCGTTTCTTGTGTCGCGCCGCGCCTGCACCTACTGAACTGCAGCTGCACAATTTCAAAACTGCTCGTGCACCGCCGTGAACCGGTTCAGAGGGGTGCAGGTGAATCGAACAGACCCCAAGAGTGCACGTGCACTACTTCTATGCAATGCCAAATGTGCGGCGTTCACACGCGTGCTTCTTTTGCACTCATGCCCTCGACCCCTACTCCACTGGCAAACCGCGGCTGGTGGGCGCACGGCTGGTGGGCGCACTGCATTTGCAAGCGCAAGACAAATACAGTGTGCGTCGATTTGTCCGGTACACAGCGTCTCACAAAGCTGTGCGTTTGTGCCAGGATTTTGCCACGACCTCCTCTATAAACTTAGCTTATAGAGACGGTCGTGGATTGTGCATAGCTTCGCGCCACGAAAGCATGCGACCTCTTGAGGCGTCCAAGCAGCTCCTAGGTGATGATGATGATCGTGGTTTGATTAAGGAAAGGACGCCAATTTCTGCAGCCCATGTAGGAAGCATGGCTATGAGCCCGTGGGGTAGAGGAAAGGAGCGAAAGCGATAGAAAGCAGAGAAAAGCCGTAGCGGAGGGCTCCGGAAATTTGGACCAACTGGTTGGGGTTCTTCAACGCGCACTGACATCGCGCGCAGTACACGGGCCTCTCTCATTTTCGCCTCCATCGAAAATGCAACCGCCGCGGCCGGCATTGCACTCGCGTTTTAGAATAGCATGGTGTAGTACAGCAAAGGGGTGGGACGGCATCAAGCTGAGGCCACGCGAGCCGCGTCTGCCTCCGTCTCTGGTTAGACGCGAACGTCTTTACGCTGAACTCGATGCGAAACATTGAGTAGCGTTCGTTGGGCCGTAAATTAACACTGGGCCTTAGAGGGACAATAAAGTGAAACTGTCAATTGGTTTTGAATGATAACTTATATATAGAGAACACGATTGTCGTTAATTTCGCAATTTTATATTCCATATTAAAAGAGAAAATTAATGTGAAAATTGTAGTTTTGAAGTTCCCGCCGGAATTTCAGCCTCGTGACGTCAGAAGGCCAATTTATCCTTTTTCGTATTCTCGCCGAATTTGCTCTATCAAATGTTCTGAAACTCCTCGTGTTAAGTCTCTGGCTTCCGTAAAACACAATGTATGTCTTTCTTACCAATGAATAGTTACGGAGAACTTAATAGACGCCGTCAAAGATCTGTGACGTCACGCATATTAGTGCTGGAACTTCAAAACGGCGTCGCCACCAGTATTTTCTTCTTGGGCGTTTTCTAGCTTACCCGAGGGTCTTCTCCTCGCAAGGTTGGTGCTTTTGGCATTGTGAACAGATAGTCCGCTAATGCCAGAAAAATTGTTTTAGTGTCCCTTTAAGTCTGTTATTATGCTGAGGAAAGATGTGAAAACAAAGATGGCGTGTGTACATAAATGGCTATTGAATCACTGCCGACTTAACAAAGATGCAAGAGAATGAT
The DNA here is from genome assembly GCA_013339685.2 of Hyalomma asiaticum. NCBI lineage: Eukaryota > Metazoa > Arthropoda > Arachnida > Ixodida > Ixodidae > Hyalomma > Hyalomma asiaticum. The sequence goes on along the minus strand of CM023483.1, from coordinate 108,754,673 downwards.
TTCGCCAAGCTTATTGGAGAAAAAAACCCGTTCAAACAACACAGCTAGCAAGGTCGCTGACGGGAGAAAAACCGAACCAAACGCGAGCATCGGGAAGTTTGCAATTGCGTGCGGGGGAAAATGTACGGGCGTCAACATATAAGCACTACACCTAATACCATTACCCGACGAGCGATTAAAATCGAATCATCAAAGCGCTATCGACGCCAACTCTCCGGCGCGCGGCGGCAGCAGCGCGCCCTCGGGCAGCGGGCCAGCTTGTTGCCATGGAAATGACGCATCGCGACGTCATCAGCACGCCACGTTCCCTCGACCAATCAAGATTGCGCGGGATGCGAGGCACACCTCCGCGCGCCAGACCGGGAGATTTTTATTGCGTTTTGTTTATGGTTTTGCCGACCCTGCGGCGTTTCGCGGCCGCCAAACCGTTGCCGCAGCTGGTGCGGCTCAGAGAAGGAAATAAGCCCTCGGTACCATTAGTTACGCACGTTAGATGGATAATGGCTTCGTTAACGTCCCGTTAAAGCACAGTGGGCAACACGTAAAGGGCGGCACGCGTATCTTTGTCCCTTTGTGTTGCGAGAAGGTGCCCCTCAAACGCGCGCGCGAGTTACGTCTGTGGGAAACACCCAAACAAATGTGACGCCTTCTCTTGATGAGGAGGAGAGGCGCACCAGCGGCGAGCTCTCGTGACTTGGGCGATGTCGGCGGCAGAGCTGTCGAACAATCGCTGCCGGCTGGATGCGTAACGACGCCGCTTCCTCCTGCGCATCAAATCGACTCGGCAAAAGCGTATGATATCGCATATACTTTCTAAGGAAAGCGAGTGTGTAGCGTAAAGCGAAACTAGGCTGCTTTCTTTGTTTTCTCGAGGGACACCGAAGCTCCGGCGTGTAAATACTGTGGTGCGCGGATACTGTAGAAGAAACGTTAAAGGAGCGGATTTTGCGCGTTATATCCGTGTTTCACATACGGAGGTCGGCATACGTAAGGAGCCCGCTCTGGAAAAATCGAGCGGCATGAATCTGTCATTCGCCGGTTGCGGTTTCCTGGGGATCTACCACATCGGAGTGGCCAGTGCGTTTCGGGAATACGCACCGCAGATATGCCTCAACAAGATCGCCGGAGCATCGGCTGGATCTCTGGCGGCTGCGGCCCTCGCCTGCGAAGTTCCGTTGGGTAAGTGCTCTTCTCCGCTTTCTTCGTCTCATTTGCTCAGGCAGTGTTGTATGCGCGCAGTGTGTGCCTCGAAGTCCATCTTGCGCATCGCCCAGAGAGCTGACCTTGGCCAACATGCGTGTGCATGCGTATTCATCACTTGGCTCTCAAACGCGCCTTGTTTATTGGACGCCGCGGAGGAGTCAGTAAAAACGCGCAGTGTGCACGTTTAGGCAGTTATTCTGTCTGGTAAGCTGAATCCTGTTATTCACAAAAGCCACGCAAGGAAAAAAAAAAAAAAAGAGAAAAGGTTGTGCGCTAACTGAAGGTCGATATTTGTCGGAATCGTGTCATGTATATTTGCGAGGTAAATTCGAACTGATTGGAAACACGTTCATACGTTATTCAGACGACGTAAATAATAGGGAAGCCGTGAATCTTCCCTCTGATGAGCTCTCGGTACACGTGAACGCAGTTTGGTTGCATTATATATGCCGTACTAATCGGTCTCCATGAACCCTACAGTATGATATCCTGCACATGAAAACTTACTCTTGCTTCTGCGATTAGAAGACACCAATGTGTTCCTGCCTTATCGCTTGCTTTCATTTTTTTGAACACCTTGACTGCGTTGCACTTTTGCTGTAATGAAAACCCTGTACTGCAACGACCAGCTCGCTGTCATCGCGTGCTTTAAAACACTGTTGTTCCATGATTGGTGATGTCGACCTTTCTGTCGTAGCGTCGAGACAGGGATCAAGGCCGTGAGTGGTGTTGAAAGCAGTCCCTTGTGGTGTCGTTTCTTTTGCCGCTGCGTGTATAAGTCCTGTGTTTCCCGGTCATTGTTTTGTTTCCCGATCGCTGTTCTGGAAAGCGTGCAATTCAGCGTCGCTGAATGCGGCAGCATTGTAGCGCTTTCCCAAGGCAGACTTCAGGAAATGCGCGTATTTGTATCAAACAACGCCCATAAAACCCGTGACAGGAGTACTGCGGAAACATCGCGTGATGTTCGGATGGTCGTATGCAGTGCGTTGCGATCAACATATGTCAACGTGCTCGCCTGTGTTTTTCTTTTCTTTCTTTTCTTTTTTTCTTTGCAATGGTACGAGCGCAACGCAACATTCGCTGTGCACCATCGCGCGTTTGAAGATGGACATAAACAAACAAACAAAGAAAAAAAGCAGGGGGAGGGAGGTGTTGGTGGAGGGTATCGAATGTTCACGAACTTGGTTTAGGTGAAAGGTGATGGTTATTTGGGCTTGCCCGCTTATCGTTGTTTTCATATTCAGCTGAGAATGATTTTTGAATCCTACCTTTTCACGATTATGTAGGTCACGCGATTCCTTACACTTACAGTAATCAGAATAATCGGTTTATATGCAAGTACTGATTTTAATGTCTCTAAAGGGTCACTAGTGTTGTTTGTACCGATAAATTATTGTTCGAAAACTCTAGTGCATTGATTTTGCCCTCGCATGATCAATGTCAGAAGAGAAAATGAAAGTGAAAACTTTATTTAAAAAAGGAATTTCGCTCCGATACTTAGAGCCCCGATTTATTTTCGTAATTTGGACACATGGGCTCGATACAATTTTGTGAAACACGCTACTTTAAGTCTACTATTTCTTTAGAACAGAATGTGTATCGTTTATCGATAGATAACTACAGTAAACCTTAGCTGTCAAACCACGTGACGTCAAGCGTACTAGTGCAGGAACCGCAAGGCGGCGTCGCTACCTGTATTTTATTCCTGCGTATTTTCTAGCTTATCAGACGTCTTCTACTCACAAGAGTGGTGCTTCTGGTGTTGTGAAGCGGGTGACTTACTAATGCGAGAAAAATCGATTCCTACTTTGGTGTCCCTTTAAAACGTCAGCCATTTCGCACCGTTTCTTTCTTTCGTTCTTTCTTCCTTTCTTTCTTTCTTGTATAGTTTAGTGTTGGATGATACTCCTTTAATTGTCTGTCATCCCTCTAGCGCACTGTAGCTTCCTCACTAAAAATTCCTGCAGCCGGATATACAGTTAACTCGCACGAGTCCGCAGCAAAGTCCCACTAGCGCCCTCGTAACGGCCACCCACTATTCTTCCGCGATACTGCAAATAGTTCCTGCTTCGAAGAGTCCACGTATCCAAAATAAAGCAATGACTGCAGAAATAAAAGTATAAGCGAATATATCGAGGGACTATGCTAATAATAACGTGGCCGCAAGACTCCGCGTTGCAGGACGCTGGATTTCTTTTGCCACCTCTCTAGGCAGTGTTATTTAACGTGCGCCTATGTGTAATTGGTGTGCCTCTTCGGCGAATGGTACATACGTGGCGGTTCGTGTACCACCCACCTGTGCTGTAGATCATCGTCGCTTCCCACGTCAATCTTGCCATGTTTTCTCCCGATTTCTGTTTCTCTTTACAGATAGACGCAGCCTCGCGCTGCTGCAAGCCCCTATTTTTTTTTTTTTCTAGTAAACATCTTTACGCACATGTATAAGCAGCGAAATTGCTAGATGCACTTATTCTGTTACGTCATCAAATACGCCAGTGTGCATGCTGTGGTTGCATCTGGCGATTAATGCTCCTGCTGTGATTGCTTTCCATGACTGCGTGTTCTGATCGCTCTGGAGTAACCGTGCATATGATGTTGTATAGCGGTAAGTAACTTAAGGAATACCGAGTGGGCTGAACTGCCCGTCAAGCCGTATAGACAGCTTCATTCTTATTTATTTTTTTTTTTCAGGGGGCCCTCTGTATTTCGCGTAGAGAGAAAATAAACACAGTGATTTGGTCTATCGCCCGCAACAGTCTCATCTCGAGACCCGCTTTCGAATGTGCGTGGGAAACGGCTCCACATAGAGTAGGGCAGAGAGAGATAGAAGGCAGATGCAAGATTTTGGCGCCCACGGGGGTGGCGAGACAACTGTTGGGGCGAGGGGGGCACCCGATCGCGCCACTGGCCGTCCTTGCAGGGCCGTGGGGCGAACGAACGGCCCCACGAACCGTTCGTTCCACCCTCCAAGGTCAGTTGCTGCCGTTGCCGAAGTCTGAGCCTGGGCCAAGGGCGAACCTTTCTTGTAGGCCAAGAGCGTGCCATTTTTGTATGGCTGCCACCGTTGCCTATATATAAATCACGGCGAGCTGACTGGCGATGCCTCAGCATGCGTCTATATACCGCGGCTGCTTGCAGCCACGGGAATGGGGAACGATGCGAAATATTTCGAGAACTCGATGTTTCAATATGCAGAGCTTCAGTACTGTAGGGTTCCAATTTGTTACCTGCCTGTGTGTGTGTGTGTGTGTGTGTGTGTGTGTGTGTGTGTGTGTGTGTGTGTGTGTGTGTGTGTGTGTGTGTGTGTGTGTGTGTGTGTGTGTGTGTGTGTGTGTGTGCACCAGAACTTTCATCTGCCCTCATTTCGTGCACCCTATGCAAATCTTTGACCTCAATGCGACGGAGAACTTGTATCTATTTCAACTGAAACTTCGCGGCGAATCCGTGCTCTTTATACAGTGCAAGGCCAAAATCGGAACTCCTCTGCCAATTTCCGGAACTTCTTGCCATGCAAGCCAAAAAAGAAAGAACGAAAAAAGAAATGGGTCAGTGTAAATGAATATCTCCAGCCTTTTCTGTATTCACGCAGCGCCTATCATACAGACAACAAGCTGTCCGGCATAAGCAAGATTTGCCACAGCGCGGAAGCGGGAATGCGTCATACCTAAAACAACACATACCGTTTCCGATGTTTACCTTACCTATATCGATTTGGCCTGAATTTATGTGTAGTTTCTACGTACACTCAAACAGGTGCGATCGAGTAGATTTCTTCAAACACAAACAAGAAACAATTACTGGCTCGGTGCCACCGCTTGTTGCGCGCACCGTTTGACGTGTGCAGCTGTACACACACACATCATCACGCCGTCTCGCCCAGCGCTAAAGGGTTCCCCCTGACGCGCTTGCGCGCAGTGTTGTACGGAACGTCGTTCCAAGGAACGACGTTCCTGGAACGAGTTCCTTTTGAGAGGAACGAAGGAACGCCATCGTTCCTTTTAGGATTGGTGGAACTGTAACGGGAACGCGTTACATTTACGAAGGAACGGCAAAGGGAACGGCGTTCCGTCTATCCACGTTCCACTCCACAACGATCGCACGTACGCAGGGCGGATAGGCTGGGCTACAACAAGCCCTCCCTGGAGTCCCCGTTTTCCTGCCGCCACTATCGCTCCCTCATAGAAAATCACGCATGAAAACGCCATTGTATTGCGGCTTCGATGATTCGACGAGGGCGGCGCTTCCCCTTTACTGTGGCTGCACGACGTCAGGGTATCCCTCTACTCTTTGGCGGTGGCCGGTTTCTATGGCCGCTGGACAAATAGTTTCCGGCTGTCAGACAGCTCTGTATGGGTGTACGGTAACTCGGGAGGAACTGCGTGCAACAGCGAAGTTCCTTTGGTCCCTTATGATCTCGCCGCCAGGGCTCCCTCCCAACTAAAACACTGTCAACGCGTGCTTTACTATATCGCCTCACCGCGCATTGGTTCTGAGAAGGCGGTTACGTCCATGGTTGTCAATCATTGTAAAACACTCTGTGCGTCAATCTCTTCGAGGTATTTTAGTTTAACTGAAGGGGCCGCGCCTTAATTTAGCCTCAATAGCCCTGTACCCTCGGCAAAAAGGAGGAACGAAAGGCTTTTCGAAAGGATATACACACGTTCAAACGCGAACGTGTGCTCTGTAATACTGAGCGAAGTTAACATCGCTCTGACCCGGACATGGTTAATTATGTTCGGTGATGTCCAGTTTGTTTCTAATAAAAACTATAGTTTCATTGCTATCATTACTACACGACCAAAGGGTTAGCTACACACGCATAACCAAACATTTTAACGCACCGCACCCCGTGTACAGCCTCATTTGAATGTCCTGTCAATTATGCTTGTGTGGCGTGCGTCATTTTTGGTTGGCGTCCCGTCAAATTATGCATGTAGGGATATTTATTTTCTTATTTATTTTCTGCACCACAACAGCATTTCACCCTTGCCCTAATATGTGCCTACGAATTTAGGAGGCAAATAATGTTTCTTCCCAGTGCCACGAAAGAAAGAACAAAACAGTCCCGCGTTATTTAGTTCAGCAGTAAACGCAAAGAATAGCAATATTAAAATTCCTCACACCGACATACATTCAACGCAGCTATAATTAACCCCAAAAGTACAGTATTGTGTATCACAAGCACTTTAGAGTGATCAGAAATAAGCAAAGTTAAAATATCCAGAACTGCCAATAATTTTATTAAAATTCTACAGGGGCCACCAATTTTGAGCCAAATCGTTTAGGATCGGGAATGCTGACGACAGCGGGGAATCTTCTTCCAGTATTTTAGCGCAATGCCATATGGGTCAGGCACAAACCTTTCTATACTAACCTAAATCAAAAAGGTGTATTACTAGGATTTAGTGTCAGACGCACCGCTTTTACATGCGTTTGTGCATGTGAGTAACTACGTATATTTGCTCGCAGTATACTGGCTATAAATCTGAAGACAGAAGTGGAAAGTGCCATATGTGTCGCACTTGTAAAAGAGTAGTGCCAAAGTTGCAGTGGCGTTGTCTGTAGTATGTTCGATGCTCCTTGAATATATTTGGCTAGGAGCCTTTCCTTGGATATTTATTTGTCTCCAGATAATATGCCGCCGATGAAGTTGAAATTCCTGAAATATACATAGGTCGATGCGGGATTTAATATGCTCACTTTATTTTGCCTCACGATTAATTTTAAATTTTAGAAATCAGATGTAACGTTAATGTAACGTGACGTTCCAGTTTTCGAAATGTAACTGGAACGCGTTCCTTTTTTATTAAAGGAACTTGTAACGGGAACTCGTTAAAAAATTGTGAAGGAACGAGGAACGAGCTTTCGTTCCTGTTATGGAGGAACGTGTACAACACTGCTTGCGCGGCGGTATACACACACTATACAAATTATAGCCACCGATATAAAACTAGGCCACCGGAAGATCAGCCGTGCGATGCATGCTTGGAGGCTATAGCGGACGTGGCGCGCCATTGTAATATCTTGCAGGAAACGCCAGACACAAACCCAAGGCCGGTGCGCGCCGCGGCCGTATCCGCCACGGACGCACGCGCGCAATTTCCGCCGCTGCGGCGATTCAGAAAGCTAAAAGTACGCGTCGTCCGGCGCCGAACACGCTGGCAATAGACTATGGCATATTATTTTCGATGCCCTGCGGGTACCAATTGAACAGGAAGTTCAATAGGGTTTCCACTTGGGCTTGCTGGTTATGCATGAAGATGTGTAGTGTTGCGCGTAATGACACGGACAAAGAAAGGACACGGGACAAGGAAAGGACACTCTGTGTGTGTCACTACGCCCTTTCTTTGTCCGTGTCATTAAGCGCAACACTACACGTCTTCACCAAGAACAAGAGCTGGAAGGGAAAGTTCGTCCCGAAGAGACGACTCCCTGGGCGGATCCGATTGTCCCGATTGATATGTGCGTTATTGCGCGACCTGGACACCTTAGAACTTGACGGAACTAACGATGCAACTAACGACACTGGAGATGCCTAACGATAATCTATTAGTCTAAACCACTATAGTGTTTCACATTATAGTGTCCCTTTATGCTGGCACATTCATCTCACGAGGGCACTTCTATATATTCGGAAAGACTGCAGAAGAAATAGATCGATTGATTCTTCTATAGCCTACAGCCTATACGTAGTGATCAATTCTATCCCGGCCGCGGCGGCTGCGTTCCGATGAAGGCGAAATGTTGAGGCCCGTGTGCTGTGCGATGTGAGTGCACGTTAAAGAACCCCAGGTGGTAAAAATTTGAGGAGCCCTCTACGGCGTCTCTCATAATCAGAGTTGGTTTTGCGACGTTTAACCCCACAAATCAATCAGTCAATCAATCAATCAATCAATCAATCAATCAATCAATCAATCAATCAATCAGTGAACAGTTCCACTAATGTTAAGAATCCAGGGAAGTGCAGCAGCACTTCTTGCATGGTCTGCTAGCGCGATGCATTAATTCTGTGCCCGAGTGAAATGGCTGCCTCCCCGCTTCATTACCACAAGGACTCGATCAGAAGGAATCGAAGAGGGCAACAAATGTGTACGCTTGGCGTAATCTGCTCGTTGCCAATCACTAAAACGGGGCAGGAACTGAAATGTCCCCTCAAGTTTAATTCTCGCGAATGATTGTCGCGGTACGGCGCATTCGGGTCACGAACGGAGCGACTTCCTTTGATGGGATGTGTATACTTTCATGCCCCTCATGCGGACGTCCTCCGTGACCTAAATCATTAGAATATCATCTTCAGCTGGGTGCAGCGTCGGGGATGTGCGCACATCCGTTGTCGGAGTGTTATCAAGTTATATATATATATATATATATATATATATATATATATATATATATATATATATATATATATATATATATATATATATATATATATATATTCGTTTGACCGATATGCACTTTCGAACTATATTACAGAGTAATAACAGCATGCATTGACGTCAGTTGAATCGCTATAGTTTAACGATGGGGACTGAGTCTTAGTCGGGCCATTTTATGAGCATAGGCGATGAGTGAGGTACATAAACGACGATCTCTGGTATAGAGCGACGGTGAATTCACTCTCATTAAGCAGCCGCTTCGGGTCATTCGACCAGCCTGCACGGTATTGAAGAAAGCCAGCGCCATTAGCGTCATCCAGCTGAATAATTCCGTATACCAATATAATTCCGTACTTTCCGTATCATAGGAGGTCCCCATATGCAGGGTCCATATATTTGTGGTATTATTTGCCACATTTTCCGTACGAGTCTTATGGAGGCGCGTGGCATTATCAGAATGGCTATACCGAATGTTTCAGAATAGCGAAGTCGCAAACCGGACTGGCATATTTGATCGACTTCCCGTCGGTGAACGTGCTGTGGCAGTGCATATGATGCATTCGTTGAATATAAGTTGAAATATTTTACGTATTTTCGTCTCTGTTCTCCAAAGGCAAAATATTATTTTGTTCCTTCGCTTTCGACATCCCGTCCTGACATTTGCGTATTCTTCATCCGTCCTGCCGGTTGTGGCCTTGTATCGAGCAAAGGGATTAAAAGTCACCAGCCCCAGTTTGTACTGCCAGTAAAAATTTGCCGATCGCTTCGAAATGTGCGCAAGCACGACGACCGTTATATTTCGTAACGTTCCATTTCATTTTTCCACGCGTCGCATTGATCACCAGTCGCGGCGCGTGACCGATTTGAGCAATACTAACGGCCGGCGGAGCCATTGGCCAGAGGTGAAGCGAACTTAAGAAGGTCGTTGATGAAGCTGCAAAACACGGAGCGAACGCACTTTGCATCGACGAGGACGAGAACGTAGTTTATGTAATGCGAAACGGAGGAGGAGCAATATGGACATAGTAGTTGTTGCCAATGCCCCCTCCCAGTGGAAAGAACTGCAGTCAGTGGTGGCTGCAGTTCTGGCGCAGCACGTCACACTGTAGGAAAAAAAAATATAGAGAGAGAGAGATTGCATGCTACTCTTTTTGGCGAGTCCATGACTTGCTACGTACATGACTTTTTTAAAAGTATAACGTTCACTCTCCATTTTTCAGTAGAATAGTTGGACTCCACGAGCTCTAAGGGTGGGTATGCATCGACTCTTAACCAAATGACACCATTTTAACCACTCCTGAGGGAGTCAATTGACTCTTGCACTTAGAGTAAGGTATAACCATTCCAAATGAGTCAGAAGTTACTCCGCAAAATAACTGTACTGTAACTGAGTCAATTGATTCGTTATGGCCTGTCACAAGACTGGAGGTACAAGTCTACCAGGAGGTCCGGATTGGGGCCTTATTGCCTTCGGGACGGATTTGCCATTTCGCTCTCTCGTACAAAGCATTTTCCGTGACTCCTTTGCGTTTCCGTGAAGCGTTTGTCGTTGATGTTCAACGAAGCCTTTAACGATCATAAACGAAGAAACATGAGCAGAAGGTGGAATGACACGGACTTGTCTCATAATGCGTTTTTAAAGGGGCCCTGCTACATTTTTTTTAAACATTGTCCCAAAAACGGTACCTACCAGTCGTGGTGGCTCATGTAATCATGTGAGCAAATAATTATCGCACTGCACCCTGCCAGGGAGTTTGCAATTTGGTTTCCATCCGAAAATCGCCCTGCCTTCTTTCAACAAATGACGTCACGTATATGGAGCACCCACTACGCCGCTTGAGGTAGAACTAGCGTTGGTGATTTCATAATCGCCGAAATAGCCTCAGCGATGCCTTATTTATTCGTTTTGACTTCAGTAAATAAAGAATATGTATGTATGTCCTTTTCAGAACATTGAAAACAAAAAAGTGACGTCGTCATTGCGCTTTGTGACGTCATTTGTTGAACCAGAGTGCAGGCGATTCCCCATCTGTATTTGAAGTCAAAATGCAAATTCCCTGGCCCGTGTAGTGCAGTAACGTTTAGCCCACACGTTCACAGGAGGGCCCTGCATGACTGATTGGCACGGTTCTTCTGACTGTGCTCAAAAAGTGTTGCAGGGGCCTCTATGCAACGGCACGCCGAAGCACCGGCGAAGCATGTCCCGCGCAGTGCACACACTTCGTATATAGTACATTTGATATACACACTGAGGTCAATAGCCGAGCCGGGGGGCGACCTTGCTTCTTCATTCAGTGCGCGCTGGAGCCACTCCAAGCCGGTATATATCCTTGCTCGATTCTATCGGGGAAGGATGGCGTGATACGAACTGAAACACAAGCAATAAGGAATCGACACCGTATATATACCGCCGTTCAAGGCGTTTTATTTACAGGTTGCTCTTTTTGTTTAAATCGGTTGTGCCGAATTCGTCTAAAAACTTCATTATACTGCACAGGGTGCGCTATTTTATCCGTTTATATAGCACGGCTGGCCGTGTCTGAAGTGCGCATCAAACTGTTCGGGCTATCGGCTGGCGATTCGGTTATTACGTAACTTTTTGCTTGTCCTTCATGTGCCACGTTGAGAAACCGTGTTTTCGATACTCTGTATCTATGTTACGGAAAGCGATGCGAGGAAAAGAACTAAGCAAGCAGTGACTAAAGGCCACACGGTAAGTCCGTTTAAGCTTTCTGCAGCATTTTTTGGCCGGAAGTAAAAACAAGATATGTGCCTGCATATATACGCTGTAGAGCCAACCGTTTTTAAACTGTGAATGATATTTTTCGAAACAACCTCGTGTACCAGCACCTGCAGGTCCGTATTTACGCCGCGCACTGCGGCTTGTCATATGTGTAGTCATGTATTTTGTGGCGGTCACTCGATGAATTATTATTAAAGTTCCGCGCTCCCAGGGCCGTATACATTCTTCGCTTTTTGAGCACCTTATGTAACTGTTGCCTACTGGGGGTGCATTGAAGCTTATTCTCGGTTGCTGTGTACATATGTGATCATGCTTTTCGATACCAGTGAGATGTAGCTTATACAGTGCTTCTTTCCTTGAGGGGAACGATTATAGTATAAAATAAATGTATGGCCGAGTTGTGCCAGGTACAGTTCATGATGTCGCGAGGATGTGCAAGCGCTGGCGTCCGTCCTTTCGCCTCCTTCCTGTGGCACTGTGTTAGGTGAATGACCACGGCTGGCAACAACAGGGCGGCTGTTAATCTGTAAAAGCCCATGTGAGTTTGATTGCCCACTTTTGTACGCGTGTGGTATCACTACATGCGTACAAAATATCCTGTCGTTGCTGCTTTTGGTGAGCGTTAATTGCACGGAGCAAGGTTATGCCTTAGGTCAGCTTTCGCACTAAATGAATTGCCTCGCGATTCTGTGTGCGGTATGCGCGTATACGACTCCTCGCGATAAACTTCCTCATCACTTAGTTCGCGGAAATGGTGCAGTCCCCAGATGCGCTTTCTTATATATACACGTGCCGTTTCACACTCTTGTGCGAGTCTTGCCACTGCTTCCCGATTATAGCGGGCCCCCTTCAAACAGCGGTGCACACGTCACTTTCTGGCGTGTACACGTCATCTTTCTATGCGTACAGCATGCAGCGTACTCTGTATAGTGCACCCCCTTCCCGCCAACTCCATCCCTTCCTGACCCGCTTGATTCGTTCTCGCGGTCTGACTGATAAGACGGCGGCTTCCGTACACTCATCAGCGCGCTTTGAAGAGCTGTGGGAAGTACGTCGTTTCTGTGTTACTACTTCTTCTTCAGACTATATCGGAACATTGTCACTGCATTGTCGCAGAACGAAAGGGTCGCCGACGAGAGAAAGAGCTTTCGAGAAAGATTCGCCGAGTGGATGTGCTAACAGTGGTCCCCGATAAGCTCACCGTAATGCCTCGTCCTTTCCCGGCAACTCACTGCAACCGCTCACTTCGAAGTGGAGAGCAGTACGGCGATAGAGAGTGCGACAACCGCGGCGATCGAATGAGAGTGAATAGAGCTGATGAGCAACCGCTTCCGCGAACAAACTGACACGCGAACTCTCCCGGCTACGCGAGTGTAAACTTGTGATTTGTTTTACGAAGAACAATTGCGGCCGAGGGCAATGCGTGGTATACCGCCGAATCCGGACACGCGACGTTCCGAAGATTCCGCGCTCGCGATGATCGGGGTTGAACGCTCTGCCATTCCTCTCACCACGAGGCGATGTCAGGCGCCTCTCTTATTAGAAGCTTCGCTTCCAGGAGTATTAAGGGGAGAAGGAGAGAGAGAGAGGCTGACGGCCACGGTCACCTCCTCCTCCTGCTGCGTTCGCCGCACGGCTGGCGAATTGTAAGTACGATGCTGCAACACCGTAGCGCTGGCGTTTGCGCGCCGATTCTTAGACAGTGAATTGCCACGGCCGCTCAATGCAGAGCACGCCAGTGGAAAGGCGATTCGCGGTTGTGTCACAGCGTTGAGCGCGGGCGTTTGCGTGCTAACATATAGAAGGAAAAAACAGTGTACACGGGAGAAGTATATGACGATTATACTTCGACGAATATGTCACAAAGGTTTCGTGGCTTCGTTTTGGTGCCCACAGAGCAGTGGTCGATCACGACCACCGGCCGTTTCTCGTGTAATAACCCAGATATCAACGACCATTGCGGCTGCGCTTAATGAGAATTGAATCGCCCCATCGTACTGACCTTTGAGTGCAATAAAGAAAGACAGAAAGAAAGGGAAGTATACACAAGGACGATCGCTACGAATTAGTTGAAGAGGGAACTAGGGGGACGTTAATTTATTCTGAAAGTGATAGAGAACGTACCAGCTGCAATATGGGATTGCTGCAAGCAGGAAAGTTTGTGACCAGCTTCGATACCAGCTTCATTTTTTTTTTTTTTTTTTGAAGCGGTTCCTCGTCCGAACTGGTATCGCTGTAATATAAGCACGATCACTATACTATGCGGTGCCTCGGTGTAGGCAAGTTCCTTGGACATGGTGGTTAAATGTGCAGAACCAGAGCTGGAGTCATCTGCTCAGAGACCCGTAGTGATAACGAAATGCCTGCCCGTGCCGGCTTCCTAACGAACACGGCGTTGCAGTTCTTTATTTTCTGTAAGGAAAGGGAGGGAATGAATTTAGGCTGGTTTCCAGAAAGTTTGGCTGGTTTTTTTTTCCTTCACCATGCAGCCCTTCAGTGTACTTACGTATATACGCAGCGCATTACGAGATTAAGCCTTGGATATTGGAAGGTTTCTAGGAACACGCAAGATGTTTCCGGTCGCCGTGGGTTTCCCATGTCGGGCCCGTACCTTCGGAAAACAACCTATAAAAGGGTCGAATAACTGTCCGCCGAAGGGGAGAAGTGGCAAACAAGCGAGAACTGAATGAAAAAAAAAAAAATACCGATGTGTGTTCGCGTAGGTGTTCTGGCTTACCCAATGAGGCCACTGTATGACGCGACCTTCGATCATTGCAAAGAGCATTGCAATGGAGGCGTTACGCAATATATTCCTCGCAGGCGCACGTTCAGAAGAGGATCGCATTCGTAAACCATTCAGAGACGTGTCTACCGCGTCGTCTTCGGTACCCGTGCCAGCCGCACGCATCATAGTTAATTGCTTGGACGCGGCTTCGTACTCTTGGCAGTTCTGTGCAGTACAGCGTGGGGTGTGTACGGGCGCCTCTATAGGAATAAGAACGTATAAACACATCAGAAGACGGGTGTCCTTGCTGCTCGTTTTCGGTCTTTTCCACGGTTTCATGTGTCTCGCAGGGCCGCGACAATGATGTGGTGTTGCGGAGCATGCGTGGTCGAGGGTTCGATCCCCATTCGCAATGCAAAAAACGTTCTCACACCGCGTATCAGGCGCACGTTATGAGGAACATCAGGTGATCGGAACCAATCCGCAGTTCGCCACTACAGTATTCCCGGTATAGCCCAATCGTGCAGTTTCCAAAGGTCTAAAAAGAAGAAAGAGCTATAAGACTCGCAACTCAAGTCTCGCGGCCTTGGCCTCGCTGCACGGTACTATCGAGCAAAGCGAGACTTTCTTATTATTATTGTCTTGTTTCAATATCGACGCGATCGGGGAAGTCCAGCGGATTGCCGGGAAGTCTGTTTGAAAAAACAATAATAAACGAGAAAATTTTGTGGTCACGCCAGCGTGTATGTGTACGTGCGTCACTCTGACGTCACCGCGTCACACCACCGGCGCCCCGTTCTTTGAACTGGCTTTCGTCCGGTCGACTGTCGTGCGGGCGCCTTTCCGCACCGCTCATTGAATATTGCCGAGGTCGAAACGAGTTCGGCCGGGTAAAAGGTGTATACGTGGACAAATAAAAAGCAGAAAAGACTTCGTGCTGCGTAGACTGTGTAGGCAGCGCCATCTAGAGCGCTATTTTGGGCTCTGTCAGGTCGTTGGCGTCCACTGCACTTAACATTTCGTTCCTTTTTATTATAGCGCTGCAAATCCGCACCCTCGTCAAGATTGTGAACCGCTGCTTAGCTCTAAACATGGTTACGCTTACTATAACAAGAAAAAGATTAAAGACTATAATAAAAGTCAATGAAGCAGTCTGTTGAGTGTCCGTGACCGACCACCGCCGACAGTGTCGCGTCATTTGCATAATCCGCGTTCACTGCGTTTTCGCAAGCGCGCAGATGACGATCGGACGCATTTAAGCACCAAAGTCCGAGACATGCGTTGCTTTTCGAGGCCAAGTGGACGGCAACCTCAGCCGGCTTGCTCACGCTGGCGTATTTATTGCGAATGTGGAAAAATTTCTCGCGCGTCCGTACAGCCCTCGACACTGACGCAAGCGCGTCGTCTGGTCGGTGCAGACGCCGAAGCAGTTAATTTGCCCAAATATTGCCAAATACCGCGCCATGGGATGATAAGGAAAAACAAAATTGTTTACGCCACACGGTGTGTGTGTGTGTGTCGTGTCGTCTTCGCTTGCACGGTGGAAGTGATAATACACCGAGGCCCGATGCTGACCCCCGTTAATTAGCCTGCTCTCAAGTCTCATTACGCACGCGGTTCAGTTTCGTAAGGGGAAGAAAATGGCGCCAAGACTTTCCACGGCAATTTTCGATATCGCAACGTCTCGCTTGTCAAATGCCTGCGCATTCTTCCCCCTATAGCCCTCTCTGAGCCCTTCTTGTAATCTAACGGCGCTCCGAACTGGTGTATTAATGAGGTGTTACTTGCCACCTACATAACATTCGTGTTACCGTACCACGTCACTGAGTCTGCACGTTCATTTTTCGTTAGGTGTTTAACGTAAATTCACCCCCCCCCTTTTTTTTTAAAAAATAAATGTAATTGAAGGAGAGGTTGGTGCCCATGTGCGACGCTGGCTACTCCTCTTCTCTTACAGGGTGGTTTTCGTCACAGGGTTTTGAACATTCCCTTCCTGTCGTTGATGTGTCTAAGCTTAATTGCATTTTTTAACAGCGGGGCTCCTTAGGGGCCCGCCATGTTCCATCCCTAATGTGCACGCTGTCGTATCATGTTTACCAAGCACAGAAGACCCCTATTCAGTCTCGAACTTCTATTATAGGATTGGTTTGTGACAACTTGATATTTAGCTGTAATTTGACTCTGATACTATGAAGAGGTGTAACGAACCAACCGCAGTGCTTATTATAACTATGCATTCCATTTTCTTCTAGCTCTTGAGTAGAGCTCTGCGAAGAGCTCTTCTAGCTCTTCGCAGAAACGAAGATTAACTATATAGCTTGGCTTGCGTACAGCTGCGGTACGTAAACTCTGGCCGTTCGTTCGGCCTTCTCCCGTACACGCAGTCGTTGAGACTTGAAGCGCGCAGCTGTTTCCTCGAACTGTCAGTCGAAAGCAGCAGCACACTTTGGGCAACAGCTGGTCTGCATATGTTGCGGTCCCCGTTGGTGTATAAAGGCTTTCTCTCTCGCACCGCACAGCGACAAGCCTTCGAGTGGCAGCGTTGTCAGTGCGGGCGAAGGCCGTAAATTGCTGCACGCGGCTTGTGACTGCACGGAATGGGTTTTTCTTTTATTTATTTTCTTGACGCACGTTTCGTTGAATAAACATTGCCTGCAATTTGCCGACAGGCATCCGTATACGAAAAAGTGCTGTTTATATGGGGCAGTGTGGAAGAGGGTGAACGTGTTGGAGAGCTGTCATAAGTGGGGCTTATTCACTACAAGCATGCCTCATTTCTTTGTTCTTATCGGGATAAATATACTCTCAGAAAGTCACAGTGACAAACATATTATTTAGGATTTATTCTGACGTTTCGGCTGTCTTAGGCTGGGCTCCAGCCGAAACGTCAGAATAAATCCTAAATAATATGTTTGTCACTGTGACTTTCTGATAGCATATATATATATATATATATATATATATATATATATATATATATATATATATATATATATATATATATATATATATATATATATATATATCAATTGGCGTTGTGTTAACTTGCTGTGAAACCGCATGTCTGTACTGCAGGAAATACCTCGCAATTATTTCTGTGGCAGAGACACGTTTTCTTCTTTCTTAGTTCGTAATCTTAGGTAAATACGGTTTGCTGGGTTCCTCGAACTAGTGGCATGCATTGGTTCCTGTTGCGCACAGTATGATTGTGCGACTTATTTTTCAGCTGTATACCTTATCGCACGTTTAAGTGAGTATACCTACCACTCTGTAACATCCGCTAGATGTTGACATATACATACTCCTCCATCCGTTCTCAACCCACCGCTCCTTCTGTAACATCTGCCAGATGTTGACATATACACATGTTGACATATACACCCCTCTATCCGTTCTCAACGCACAGCTGTGTTAATGCATGTTTACGCTTCTTCTTCATCCGCTGCTGTTGCGTTTGAATTCCACCGGCTTCGAGTGTGCGCCGCTCCTCGTTGCATCTTTATCGTCCTCTTATTTATGCGTGTATCTCGTGACGACGTGTTGCAGCTGTTTACGGCGCCCTGCATCACTCGAGAGGACAATCTTCGATGGCGAGGCCACCCGTGTACGTTTAGCGGCCACGCGTGTGTCCTCTCGATTCTTCTTCGGTTCATCATCCTCTTCGCGCCAACCCGCTGGCTCCGTTCCCTTCTCGATAGCGCGGCTCGCGAACAAGATATGCGATAACGGCGAGCAATATGTCACCCGCGCGCGCGCGAGTGCTGTGTGTGATAGCGAGCGAAAACACGGTGTGTGTGTGTGTGTGTGTGTGTGTGTGTGTGTGTGTGTGTGTGTGTGTGTGTGTGTGTGTGTGTGTGTTACACAGTTCCCGTCATTGGGGCATGGCGATCAACATTTCTTTTGCGGAGCGTTGCGATGATGATGCATGACGCGGAACGCTTAGGTGCCGATGCAGTCCAGGTGTTCTTAATACAGAGGCAAGCTTGTAGAATAGCAGCGATTTAGTAATCTCTTTACATTACCACCCGTTATATGATAGAAAAGGACTATAGATCAGAGTCATAAACGATATAAAGAGCACGCCAATCGGATATTGAATAAGGCATCGGAAAGAAAGCTGTGTGCAGTGTGGAGTTCGAAAATGAACAGATGCTGCCGATGTATACTTGCAGTTGAGGCAAACAGGAAAAGGTGGAGTTGGTTGTGTTGTGTGGCGGTGTGTTAGATCACGTGGTGGTCATTTAGAGAATGGCAGCATGAAGTGCAAAATGAAATGTTTTGTGGTAGATGTACTTGCTGGGCTAGCTACTGATTATACCGCATGGGCCATATGTTGGTGAACGGCTACAGATAGACTATACGATTCATACTAAAAGTCGCTGTCGCAGCGTGTATACGTTGTGCGTGGTACGGGTCTCTATGGTTACGTGCACACTTCCTGTTGGTCTCGATCGGTAAAGAATAAGAGAAAACGCCGAGAAAAAAGTAAGTCAGAATGCTCATGACCAGATTTAACCAGACAGGGAGGGGGGAGTGAGAGAGAGAGAATATAATCGAAAAGTAAAGTAAAGGAAATGACAAATCACCCCATACTTTGAAGCCTTCCTGGTAGGCTTCTTTGGAGCGACAGACAGACAAACGCGTCATCGAGGCATTGTCGAGCTGGACGCGCGTACGCCTGTGCTATACACATGCAAAATAACACGCGTGTGCGCACATCATGTGCGCGTAACACGCTCTATAACATGACGCACATGCGAGACAACAGAATAGGAGGGGGTGGTTCAATTACCGGCTTTTCCCGTAGATGTACGAGGCCATATATACACTCCGCTTGTCCCAGAGACGTGTTCGTTACGCGACCCATTTCGGCTGCATCCTATGACCATTAGAGCAGCCGTGCCTCACATTTGTGCTCCATTAAAGCATACAATGACCAGCAGCAGCTCGGTTGGCCATTGTGCGTCAATGCTTTGTGTTCGCAATGACGCGCGTCAGTGCTTCTATAGAGTGGCCGTAGAATGCACCTATCAACGCTTCGCGCTTCGGGCACGCGTTGTCTTTCGGGAAAGGATTTTCGTCGTTGTTGTTTTTTTCTCGAGGATATCGTGTGGGAAAGCCCGTTGCTCAAGTATTTCCGCAGCTTGTGTTACAGGGCGCGGAGACGACAATTTGTAACGTTGTATATCTGAAAGTACACGCCCCCTGCGGCAGTACAGTGGCCAAACGTTTATTTGTTTGCGCCCCCGTGTAACAAAGGCAGGAAGTGATGCATATGTTGAGATGTGAGCGGTAATGCACGCGGATGGTTGTTTACACGAGCAAAGGAAAGAGCGGTTGGGATAGAGGACGAGGGAAAAAAAAAGTAAGGCACAACGCAAACAACTAACCCATAAGCATTTAATAGTAATTTCTAGAGGGTTTTACGGCCCCAAAACCACCATATGATTATGAAGGACGCCTCATACAGTGGAGGGAAGTTTTGACCACCTCGGGTTTTTAACGCGCGCTGATGATCGCGCAGTACACGGGCCTCAAGCATTTCCGCCTCCATCTAAATGCAGTCGCCGCGGCCGCGATTCCATCCCGCGATCTTCGGATCTTCAGCAGGGTATGATACCACCTTGGCGGGACTGTTATATAGCGGAGTTTGTACCAGCGCTTATGTACGGCGACTTGGCCGGCATCGAGCAGGCGCAGGAGCGCGGACTCCGAAATCTCGTTGAGGGATCATGGAAGCCTTGCATGGAGAGCATATCACGCAGAGTGACGTTACGCAGCTACCGCGGTATACAAAAACACGCGTCGGATGCAGCGGAAAGCGTCAGAAGAGGTAAACTTGGGTGTTGTGAAGCACTCGAATATCGCCCCACATTGTAGAAGGATTGCTGCGTCGTCTGGGAGTGCGAACGCACCATTAGTCAAAAACCATGCTCAGCGCTCGGTTGTATCCATTCTACCGAATGTAAATGACCACACGGTCACATGACAATTATATATTGAAGCGTTCGCGAAGTTTCGCTGTTTTGACGCAATAGCCAAACCGGACGATTGTATTTCGCAGACATTGAACGCGAGGCTGTCCGGACACGAGCAAATTAACGAAAAGGACTAGACAGCGGGCTGGCCATTGAATGGTTATTCGGAAAGTTGAAAAACGCTTTATAATAACCCGGCAGTTCTCCACGTTGGCCATGCTTGCTCTATGAATCTGCTGTTTTTTTTTTTTCTTTTCTGATCCCCGTATTGGACCTCGGCATTACTGTGTAAGAACACCAAATGGAGCAACTACGCAGTCTTGTGAGCTGCTAATTAATATTTGCAGGGACGTGCAAAGCTAGTTCTTTCTTCTTCTTCTTCTTCTTCTTCTTATTCTTATTATTATTATTATTATTATTATTATTATTATTATTATTATTATTATTATTATTATTATTATTATTAGACACTTTCTCGCACCGCGTTCATATGTCCTGAAGGTTTGGATGACTAAGTCCAGTGCCTCCTAAGTCAGAAATGAGCTTATGCGTTCTCTCTCTCTCTCTCTGTGTCTTCTTTTTTTCTTTCTTTTTTTTTATAGCATTGGATCTTATTCTTTCGGGCAGGTGAACGTGTACATCCGCGCTCCAACAAAATATATAGCGGACTGCGTTAAAAGGAAAGCAAAAGTGACGAAACAAGCGTCAAGAACATTCATGAAGGCAACTAACTGCTTTTCACTTCCAGATGGAGCGCATGCTTCTTTAAGAGGGGCGCGGCTACTTCCCTGTTTGCATGCGTCGCTATTCACGCCTTATTACCAGTGCTGTTTCGCCAACGACTTGACAGCGCTGTTTGTTCCGCCTAAAGCTGTCGTGGAGGGGCGTGCAAGCCCCTCGCCGAGCTGTACAGAGCGCGCGCTTTCTTGAGTGGTGATCTCGTAAAGCGTGACTGACACCTGCGCGCGGTTGTTAAAGAGTTGTGCTGATTGACGTTGCGCCGTAGCAGCGTGAGCGAAGAAGCGAGGACAGCTTGCGTAAAGCATGCGTATTTGGGACCCTGTTAAGCCTCGTGCTTATACAACGGAACAGTGGATGCAACGGATTCCTGTACATTTGGCTCTGCCTCGCGTTGGGAGCTATATCTTCCAATCGTCCCTGTTTCGCTGCACAAGAACCAGGTTCCTGTTCGGTGGCAGTGGTGGTATCCGCATTCGAATAATAATAATAATAATAATAATAATAATAATAATAATAATAATAATAATAATAATAATAATAATAATAATAATAGACAAATGATCTAGCCTCGTGAACGCAGCGTACATTTAAATCCCTGTCGAGGTGCGATGACGTCAGATGTTTATGTATACCCCTTCATCCACTGCACGTGGCTGGCGCGGCCTTGGTGTAGCACTGTGACGGCAAAAAGCAGTTAATCCATTGGCCAGCCGACCAGCATGCCAACGGATCAATCTCTTAGTCATTCACTGAAGCAAGGAATCAAGAAATGCATGACCAATATGTCCGTGCTGTTCCATGATGCCGCATGCGTAAGTCGCCCAGCTGACATGCTTCCTGCATCTGTCAGCGAGCACTAACAGACTATACGGCAGCATTTGTACGCACATTTCGAGTCTCTTATCCTGACGACTTCAATATAGTTCATCACTCGTTAGCACCGGTTAAAGCTATCAAACGGCCTACGAAAACTCTGTTGTTGATTCGCTACGTTAGAAACTGCTTGCAGTGAAAATGTGCTTGGTGTAGTGGTTATGGCGCTCGGCTGCCACCCAAAAAAACGCGGGTTCGATCCCTGCCGCGGCTGTCGCATTTTCGGTGGAGGCGAAAATGTCAGAGGCCCGTGTGATGTGCGCTGTCAGTGCACGTTAAAGAACGCCAGGTGGTCGAAATTTGCGGAGCCCTACACTGCGGCGTCTCTCATAGTCAGAGCTGGTTTTGGGACGTTAAACCTCACAAATCAATCAATGTGGGCCTAATCCTGTATGTTGAGGCGGCGCGCACCAAACCTTAATCTCTGGTCAGTACCGACGCGTTTTCTGCGCATGCGCGAGGAAATGTGCTTGTGAGAGGAAAATGCATTGCTGAGTGGTGCCGCCTCCTCCCCCTCCCCCTTCTACGAAAAAGTGTGCGAATGACCGTCTCTTGCCAGCGGCAGCTTTGCCGACTGTGCAAATTGAAGATAAATTCTAGCATGCGCGTCGCGTGTTCGGCGGCGCGCCCCAAGAAAACTGTGCATAGCGAAGCAAAAGCGATAGCGCTTGGCGCGGTGACACTGGCACCGAACGTGGCTGGCAGTCGTGTGTGGTATTATCTCGTTGTGACAGGCGATCGCAAAGGAAAAGAAAAAAGAAAAAAAAAGCTGACGCAGTTGCGTGCATTGCATCCTCGCTCGTATTTCTCTGTCCATGGCGTGACTGTAACGCTTGTAACTCTAGGTCAGCGTGCTTGCAATATGGGCATATATATATATACGGATACATCGCACATACGTTTATCTGCGTTACCGCTGCAATGGCAATTCTCGCTTACCCACTTCAGCTCCCTTTTACAAAATACGAAGGCGGAACAAAATTGCCGGTACAGTGCAACCCACGTGCTCCTTGCTAACGATCAGCTTCATGTTAAGTTCCGCCTACCCAGGCTCAGCGTCCGTGAGGGTAGGGGGAGAGGGAAAGAAAGGGATAGGAAGGAGAGGAACACTATAGGGGACTAAGGGGAGGGCTCCGGGAATGTTGACCACCTAGCTCTCCCGTCATCGAACGTATGTCGAACGTATACTCACGGGCACGGTGTTAGAATAGGTTAGGTGTACCGACGCTCGGCCTCCGCCGCGCAGCCTCCCCGCCGAACACGGAGACGCGTTTCGCATTTTTTCCGACAGGCAGCGCTGGATGTATCGAGGCTTCAGGTCAGCCGCTTCAACGGGGGCCGAGTCGCTTACAAAGCTGCATTTGCGACAATTCTTCAACTGCTGGCCGTTCGTTTTTTATCAGGGTAACCACACATATCACTCTGATTTGAAAGTAAATGCACAACATCAAGAAAATTCAGTGGCGGTAGCCAACAGATGGAAACACATAGAAAATATAGCTTCTGCGAACAGCGATAATGAGTGTGCAGGTGAACACGAATTTCAAAAATATTTTAGCTCGTGCACAAATAATTCCACCGTGGCAAATTGGGTGAGGCCGCCGTGACGAACTGGCTTAATAATCACTGGGTTAGCAGCCGAGCACCTTAGCAACTGATCCACCGTGGCGGACCCGAACTGGGTTAGTCAAATAGAAAAAGATATTCACTGAAATAGAAAGCGCTGTTGTGTGTGTGTGTGTGTGTGTGTAGGGGGGGGGGGGGTTGACGTTTCACTAAATGATGGTTGTCAGAAGGAACACTCTTGACAATGGTAGGTTAGAAATTCCTCTCATGGGTTGTCGTTGTGCATGCCCCATATCGGATTATGCTTGGCACGTGTAAACTTAAGTTTACACGCGCTGGCTGGCGCGTGGTAATGAAGGTTGACGTACGTTTAACGACCAATCCATCATGGCTCACCATGTGCCATTCTGATTGTGCCTTTCGTTATTCGTCACAGACATGCTGTTTAGATCTTTGTGCCCTGCTGTGGGTGCACAAACGTGAAATGGTCGTGCTCGTTTGGCACGACCATTTCACGTTTGTGACCACGTTTCACGACCATGACAATAGACTATGTAGTAGAAAATTCCATGTTATCATTTCCCTGTCATGAGCACAAGGTGGATGTTATGTCGAAAGTGCTTCATTATTATGTTGGAGTCAGGATGAGGCAATACTGTAAGCAACTGCGGAAGGTTGAAGCAGACAAGACGCAGAAGCTACGAAAGCTTTCGAAGCTTGTCTAGTGTGTTGTGGCTTTTATCCTGTCAATGCATGTTGTGCTGGTACAGATGATGCACTGTCGAATGAATAAAGTGTTTTTTTTTCTTTTTACTACCACCTTGAGTACCATCCTACATTCTTTCGTATCATTTAGCCGCACCACACAGTACTCGAGCTAAAGCCGCTTTTTCAGGCAAAAATATGTAAAATTCGTAGATCGTGCCAATACTGTGATAAAATTCTTGGCGCACCGTAACCTATATATCTTGCAGTCTGTTTATTTTGAATATATCAAAGAGCGGCCATCGGTCACAAGCTGTCGCCCACTTTATTGCATTCGCTTTCAATCCTGCATTTTCGACCTGGGAGCGGCGCGTCACGTGCTACTGCACGCCTTGAAAGACCTAAATAGAGTTATTCTATTCCATTGCATTAAAGCATTCGTTTTCTCGCAGATGTTTACGGAATTTGCAAATAATCGGTTCGTAATAAAAGATTCTGTAGGGTCACTTGATCTCATATGCGAAATGCCCCTTACGCATGATACCTGCTCTTTATATGATGCTGACCGCAAATACACCAATTATTCTTTCGAGGGCAAATGAAGGGTGAATTCAACACGCGCCACGCAACTGCATATTTACTTTTGTAGACAAAATGCGGGAACGATCGCCTAGGCCACGGTGTTGCCGAGGCCGAATGTGGTGTTTATGAGCTTCACGCCGCATGCCGAACCGTCATGCGTAAAACACTACGAAGTCTTTATATTTAACATATGATATTACACTGCCACATAATCCTCACAGGGCCTTGCGATATCGCTAAACACGCTAAAACACCGAATGTTAGAAGCGTCAGGTATGCGCTGGGTATAGCCAGGCGGCCTCCGTCCCGCGCGCGCCTCCTTCCGGCAAGAAAGGGAAAGAGGTCCCCGATTTCTCCTCACTCCAATGCGCCGTCGCTCCACCTAAACTATTCTAACACCGTGCTCACGGGTATACGGGATAGCCATTTCATGCTTATATCGATAGACATGTAAGCGTGACATGTAAGCGTGACATCTACAGATATAAGCATGAAATGGCTACCTCCTCATCGAGCACGAGCGTCATCCAGGCACTCCGCAGGCGGATATTGCAGGCGGGGAAATATGTCCCTGTTCCAGCTCATCCTTCAGCTGGATTCAGGTTGCCATGCTTCGGGTTGCATGTACCTTGGAAACGTCGGTAATGGAAGGGACAGATAAATCTTCAGCATGCTAGAAGTTACTGCTTGTTTGACAACGCTATATAAGAAACATTAGAAAGAACTCAAATGCAATATTTTTTGTAACTTGGTTTGCGCGCGGTAGCTATAGGTTGTGTGGTCCTGTTCAACGGATTCATGGCAACATGCCGCGCTTCAACTTTTCTGCGGATGATCTCGCACGGATAGGGATACCCGTATGGCCTCGTGTGATAACCCCGATGCGTTCTCATGTGGGACCTTGGATGTTCTCGACTGAATGCCCGTATGTTGTGGCGCGAGCCCGCGGACGTTCTCATTTGGGTGCCCGGGTGATGTCGCTTGAGTACCCGGATCACGGCTCTGGCCTGTGGCTCCATGCTCCCTGAAGGTCGCCGACAACTGGATATGCTTAAAAAAAGGGCTCTCAGGTGGTCAAAAATTAATCCCGGGACCTGCATCTACGGCGAGCCTCGTAAATGTGCAGGTATTTCTGGTACGTAAAACCGAGGACTTGCTTTTGTCGAATTACAGCGAGTACGTGCTTTTTTTCTCCCTTTCTTTCCAAATCGACCGTATTTGCAGAGCTATACGTCTAATCGAAATGCGTCTATTAGCCGACGCTTATCTAGCAATTTTAGATACTATTACATGCGACTGGCAACGGCTGGGGATGTGGCTTTTGTGGTTAACCAATGACTTTTCCTTCGCCGATCACGCGGATAACATCAAGCGTTTCAGACGCCCGCCTTCTGATGCGGGCATCTGAAACGCGTGATGTTATACGCGTCATACGGGCGGCTACAGCGTCGCTGGATGCAGGAAAAATGTCTTCAGTCCAATTGTACTTTCTCTCTTTTGTTTGTACCATATCATCTGTTCGGTAGTCGTTCCCGCATCGTTGCAAAGGGGCGTTTGGCATTGTTGTATGTACAGCGGAAGTATATACGGACAAACCTTCGTTAGAAGGTATACCGTCGACTGCTGAAACGTTGGCCTTGGCAGCATCCCACGCTGCCTTTCGTTGAGGCACCGAGGTAACGCTAATGGTGCAATAGTCTTCTTATGCCACTACGTAATACGCGCCACTTCCGTGCATACATTTGGCAAGCATGTGCTATGCAAACCGGTATCTATCTATCTATCTATCTATCTATCTATCTATCTATCTATCTATCTATCTATCTATCTATCTATCTATCTATCTATCTATCTATCTATCTATCTATCTATCTATCTATCTCTGGATATGCTCTCTGCCACCTGATCTATCTATCTATCTATCTATCTATCTATCTATCTATCTATCTATCTATCTATCTATCTATCTATCTATCTATCTATCTGAAAGTTGGTTTGTGCTGTATCAGCTGCGTTCATACTTGTGAACATTGTCGATCAAAAAGCAAATATCACGCATATCTGAGGCGCAACATCAATACGTAAGTTATTAGGTGGTGTGTTCCTTCAGTAGAAAATATATAGATACGTAATTCTCAAGGCCCTAGTGTTTCTTAGGCTGCACTAAAAATGCGATGCCATGCGCGGAAAGGGCCTCTGCCGACGATTTGGTGCTGCCACCTGGCAGTTGCCGAGGGATTCTGCACAAGCTCATGTTTTCCGACGGCACTGCCAGATGGCGCCCATATTAACTCACGCAGCGTAGTGGCAGAGGACTATCGTCCTTCGACAACATTTGCAGCGAAGCACGCAGATACGCGGCCAGTTTTATTATTCTTTAAATCCGTGTATGTATATTTTCTCGTTGATTGGTCTTGCTGCGCACGCACGCCATCTCATGGCCGTCCTCGGCGCGGGTGTCCGCTGACCGGTCGAGGCGCGGCGGTGAACAGGCACGCACGAGCACCATTTTGCTCTCGATCGACGTCGTATATGAAGTTCGAATGACCCTTCCTTTTACGCACACCGACCACATAATGACGAGAGATTAAGAGAGAAACAGGCGAATTACAGACACGATGATGGGCTCTCGGTAGACAACGAGAGCCCATCTGCAGCGACGGCGTCTGGATGACCGCTCGCCACCGACTGTACCGTGTATGCGGACAAACGACGCGGAAATGCGTGGTTGTTCTGGATCATTTATTCGATGACGTCAGCGGGTTGCGTCTCGGTGAATGCCGCAGGGGCATCGCGTGACCACGGCCGGGTCCGGTGTGTATACCAGGTGATGAGGTGGTCGTTTTCGAGGTATTCGATTGTGTATGAAGCACCTTATGAGTCGTGCATACCTTCCTTCCTTCTTCTTCTTTGAAGGTGTGATTGGGCTGCTTTAATTCCATCCTGCTCCTGCGTTAACCACTTCGTTTGTTCGGTTTATAACTATAGACATGGCGACGAACAGAACTGCGAAGTATAAATGTCGCGACGTCCTCAAGTGTGTATACGCCAAGTTAGCGCCACAATTTTCACCATTCGCCGAAAAACAATAAATAAAAGGCGAAATGTGTGTAGTATTTTACACCATTTAAGTGAACCTAAATCGCAAATGTGAACCTAATTCTTTTTTTTTTTCGCTTATGAAGCACCTAAGTAATCAAAGCACTTAAATTTGGCCCCGCGTTGGTTGGTGTGTTCCCAGTGGCTACGGTCAACTTGCAGTATAGCCGGAACCGACGCGCCATTTTTATACGCGTACCCTGTCTTCCCAAACGCCGGATCTTCCCTTTGTGCCCTTGGCGTCCGCGTGACTCGGACGTTGTGCCGTTAGAACAGCCAGGTAGTCGAAATTCTCGGAGCCCTCCACCGCTTCTCTCATAATCACAGCGTGGTTTTTTGGGACGTAAAACCCCAGAGAGCAATCAATCAACCGTTAGTTGCCTCACTTGCTTATTTTCTTTGGGCCCGTGGAATGCTTATATAGTGAAAGTGGACACCATGCGGCAACAACTGGCTTGCCCCGCATGCCGTCGCTTATCGCTGGAAGTCGACCGCGAGGAGCGTTGACAAGAACGGCGTGTCGGTCGCAACGTTGTAGCATGCGATCCGCCGACGCCGCAGCTCAGCTCGTGTGTCCGTGGTGGTGGTGGAGGAGGAGGTGATAACACCGCGACATACGCGACATACCAAGTGAGAATGGACGAATGTGCGGGAACTGTGCTTCTAGGGCTTTGTTGTATGTTATTTACTTTTTTGTCATGCTGTTGATCTAAATACAGAGGCAGTGTTCGTTTGTACTGGTGCCTATGTTGTAATAGCAGTCAGACAAGAAGCTGAGAAGGACGAAAGCATGCGGTTTTTTCTTGTAATGATTTGGTGTATTGATTAAGGGCGATATCTCTAATCTCGGTCGATGTCGGCTTCACCTTTCACGTGCTATATCTGTCTACGCGTCTTGGTTTCTTGTATAGTTATCTTGATTTTCATAGAGCTCTCAGAGCGTAAGAAGTGTATCATCTGAAGGTCGCAGAATCGAATCCCGGCCGCGGCGGCTGCATTTCGATGGAGGCGAAATGTTGAGGCCCGTGTGCTGTGCGATGTCAGTGCACGTTAAGTAACCCCAGGTGGTCGAAATTTCCGGAGCACTCCACTACGTCGTCTCTCATAATCAGAGCTGGTTTTGGGACGTTAAACCCGCACAAACCAGAAGTGTATCCTCAACCACTCTGACCTGTCACAACTGTTTCCATTTTGAATAAGAAAAGGAAATTTCTTTCCTTTTTCTCCTATTTCTTTTTACGGTCAGTGCACGTTAAAAACTCTCAGATGGTCGAAATTTCCGGAGCCCTCCACTACGGCGTCTCTCATAATCGTACCGTGGTTCCGGAACGTTATATACCCCAGAAATTATTATTGCTATTTTGAGAAAGCTTCGCAGGAATTTGTGGATGTGGCACACGAGACATTTTAATTCGGAACGGTATATACCCCAGAAAATATTATTGAAATTATTGTTGAAATTATACCGTACCCGACTCGGCAAAGGGGATCGTGAAATAAAGCCTTCATGCAGGCTCGTTGGTTCATGTCGAACGGGTATTATGCTGCGCGAGTATAATACCCGTTTGAGATCGTGAAGCAGACAAAAACAAGATCAGCTCCAAGATGTTAAGGGACGTGGCAAGCTGCGAACATGTAGCGAAAGTGCGTACACATGTCCTGACCCGCGTTATATCAACAATGCATAGGAAGCCTTGACGCGCATTGAGTCATGCCTCGCAAGTACGGCACGTGGCTCGAAGCGAGACAACATGGCGTCTCTCTCTCTCTCTGCGTGTATACGTCAGTTTGACGTCACACGTGTAGTACACTGCATGAGGTCACGTGCATGTCCTCCGCGGGGGTTGCGAGCAGCGCGGAACAACAGTCTTCGGCCGCGATGAGCCGCTTTGAAGACTGTCGAACGGGCGTAGACGTCACCTGTCCGACGGGAACAATGGGCGCGTGCGCCCCTACCCTTGCGAGATACGGTTGACCAATCACAAGCGTGGCCACGCAGCGCCGATGTGCCAAGTTCGCCGCGTTGCGAGAAATGTTGCGATGCGTCGCCTTTCGGAGGCCCCAGGCCGTACAAAATCGTAATGCGGTGCTTGGAATTGAGTTGGTGACTCGTTGCGGGTTGACATGTGCGTATACGGGCTTGGAGAGAGTGGCCTAGAGAGCAGCCACTGTCAAGCGCTTACTGTGCATTTCAGTCTGTGTATATGCCTGCAGAATCAGCCAAAACGTGTGAAGGTCGCTCGAAGCAACAATTAAGAACACACACACACACACACACACACACACACACACACACACACACACACACACACACACACACACACACACACGGTTACGATACCCCCTTCGCCACGCTTCACGCACACACAGTCGCTATCTCTCGTTCATTATGCTTCATCGTTCTATACTGCATACACTAATTGAATTGCCGAAGAGTTGGGCTTCTTGGCGCCTATGAATTGTCTGAGACAAACTTGAAACAGAACCGAAGGTGCAGTTACATTAATGGTAAATGATAATCTTTGGGATATTACGTCCCAAAACGACGATGTGTGATTACGAGAGACACGTGGAGTGCTCCCTAAATTTTGATCACCTTGGCGTTCTTTAACGTGCACTCGCATCGCACAGTACACGGCACTCTGGCATTTCGCCGCCCATCGAAATGAGGCCGGCGCTGCCGGGATTCGATCCCGCGAGCTTTGGGTCAACAGTCCCAGTATAGACCACTGCGGCCTGTAGTTATACATTTATCGATCACACAGTGAAACGTGTTGTCCACTTCGCGTGGCATCGTGCGGGACGGTCCCAGCGGCAGCGTTCGTGCATACAGTCGGTTTCGTGCGGCTGCCTGCCACGGCACCGCTGCGTTGATTCCACGAAGCCGTGTGCCGTCGTCGGCGAGTCGTCGTCTCACGCGATCGCGGTGGCATGGCCGGTCGGCCTTGCCATACGCGGCTCTTCTTCGCTGCCGCAACGACGACGACGCTGACGCATCACGGTCACGCGTTCGTCTCGGGTTGCGTAAAAGAAAAGCGAGGGAGACGAGGACGGCAAAGTCTGTACGGCGTGCATAATATTGTGAGAGGTTCGAGGCGACCGCAGGCAAGCGAAGCAGGCCCTGGTTTTTATACCGTTGATTTCAATTTAATGATTGTTGCGAGGTGCGTAATAGCAGGCAATGTACGGAATAAGACTGTGCAAGTAGATTCGATTGACTAACCGCGAGTGTCGTCGGGCTGAGTCTGACAAACGTGCCTAACGAAATTGACAGTGGGGCCTAAAAGACGCCTATACGATTTTTCAATGTAAACGCGAGACCCTTTATTTATTTTTTAATAAATTTATTTATGTTACTGCTGCTGTATGCCAGCATCGACGTGTCACTGGCGGCATCTTGAAGGTTCACTTCCTGTAGCTAAACGGTGCTTGTTGTTCCTTTGAGATTGCAGTTACTCCACTTTCGGCCTTCGTTGTGAACGCATTAGAACGCCTGTGAGGACAATCATGTCGTGACCCGAACATGAAGACCTCCATACTATGGTCGGCTGCCATCCAAAAAATCGCCGGTTCGATCTGGGCCCTGGAGGGTCTCATTTTCGATGGAGGCAAAACTGCCAGAGGCCCCGTGTATACTGCGCGTTGTCAGTGCACGTTAAATGAACCCAGGTGGTCAAAATTTCCCTAACCCTCAACATACGGCGTGCTTATACTTATATCGAGTGGAATAACCTTCGTAACCTTCGCTGTCTCAATTCCTGTCCCGCGGCGACTCGGGCAAATCATTCATGTGGATCTTCCGGCCGATGGCTGCTGGCCCATGGCCACTATCCTAGGGTATTGTTTGCACGAGGCAAACAAGTAGCATGCGCAACGGCCTGCGAAAGCGCGTGCACCCTTTGATCACCTTTCGTGCAGCCCCTGCTCGCCTTGGCGGCGTCCAACGAGCCGTGATGTCCTCATAGCTACGCGGTGACGCAAATCTCTTTCGTGCTTATCTCGCCGCTGTAATAACGGTCGCTAGAAAGAAAAGCTGAGTAGGGGAAACACCTGGCCGACTGTGTTTCGCCGAGCGCGGCCGCGCGTGCAGGCGATCCCGCTTGACCGCGGGACAGCCAGCACCGCTTTCCTATCTGGGTTCGCCGATAAAGAACGCTATGACCGCGATAACGCCGCACGCCACTTCTACGGAAGGCGTATGTGAAGGTTCTGGCAAGTATACGGTCGTTTAATTGTGTATATACCGTTATCCCGGCGGTGATTTGGGCGCCTACCAAGGTCTCCGGTGCCAGGAGGTTCGTGACCACGTTGGAACGACGACCTCCTGTGTATATTGTGTGGGACTTGTTGGGACCCCTTGTTTTACTAGATTGACGAGGTTCGTGCATGGTAAAGAAACGCGTGCTATATAATGACCGCGTGTTCCTTTCTTCTTTTTTTTCAACATGACGAGTTACATCGCTCACTGGCGAGGCGACCGATACTTAGAAGATTAGATTTCGGAGGTCAGACGTGGGCGTAAGGGACGTCTAGGGTGTAAGGTCACGAACAGACTTCCCTTTCAGATCACAAACAAAACATGTAGACCGCAAGCAAAAACAACGTTGACAGCGCCGCTTCGACACCGGTCTCTCAGCAGAAGTCCCATCGCATCAGACGTCTCCAGTCTATGCGCATATCGCTCTGCTGGTGCGCAGGCTCTCTGCATTCCTAGATATGTCACGCGAACTAAGACGAGCCGCCGCGGCCTGCCAGGGGACTTCCCGGCATGCACGCATAGTGTATCTGAACATCCCTGGAGGTCGTCCGTACGTTTCTTGCGCAATGATTCAACGACCCCCCCTCCGGGATTATCGGACAATGGCGCTTTGCAGCACCACCGTGCAGTCCCGTGACAACGTGGGTCATGTGATGATGCAGAGCGCGCTGACACAACGGAAGCGCCTACGAAGTGATGCGCAGTTGAGCGTTCCGCGGTTGTTCCCGCTGGCTCGCAAGCTGCACCGAACAACCGTGCGCGATAAAGGGCGGGCGTCGTCACCTATCGGTTCTTCCTTTCGTTCGCAGGCCGCCTTTGTTTGTCCGATTAGATAACGCCGCCCGAGTGCTCACCGCACGAGCTCGCAGTGGGAGCGCTTGTAGCGATAGCGTTCGCCCTTCTCATCGCTTCTCTCTCATTCTCTATCTCCTGGCAGATTATCCTCCTTCCCACACAGGCAGCAGCAACTGGATCGCGCGGGCTTCCTTGTTGTCGACGGAGGGGCTTTCCCCGTGACTTCTACTGCGGATACGACGGAACCGCCGGCTCCTCGCTGGCTGCGCGCGTGTTGCCTGTTTATCGTTGCGCACTTGCGCAACGCTTCTCTCGACCTGGTCAGCCCTGCGCCGGAATTCGTGTTAAGGCCTGGTGGCCTTGGTGGGCGTAATCTCCTGAAACCTCAGTTCGTGTACATCCAGTCGCGTTCCGGTTGTAAGGATTCTGGAGAAGGTAGCACTATGGATTCATGCAGTAGTTGCTGCATTATCGATCGTGGGGGAGAATGGGTGCTGGCCTCGAAAACAGATCAGTCCAGGAAGCCACGCCTGTCAGTCGTATAATGATCTCCTCTCTTTAATCTCCATTACTCTTTTACCCTTCTCTAAGGGCATGATAGCAAACAGGAAACAGCCTGCTAATCTCGTTTGTGTCCCGTGGATTCATCTCTCTGTCTCTATGTTGTTGCCAGTATAGACAGGTGCTGCCACGATTAGTTACAGTGCATGGCTTCTACGAGCTCGACGCGAGTGGGCAGAGTCAGGAGCCCACATGACCCAGCAAGACACCGGCAGAGTTTAGGTCCTCGGAAAGCGAAGCGGATTGGGCGAGCGCCATGCTCGATCGAGCACGTGATCTTGCCGTATTGCTTCGTCCTGTGCCTTTGTAAGCGGCGTCATGAATGCAGATTTGACGACATGGACCGTGGAACACGGACGCTGCATCCAGCAGCCCGCAACCTTCCGTCAAGAACCGTATCACCATGTTGCTGTGACTCGGCAACAGCGGCGCACGCAGGTCTCCCAGAGTGTACAGAGCAGATTTAAGTCTTCTAAACCCTATCCGCGACACCGTACTTGTAGGAGCGCCGGTAATATAGGAATGTTATTGATCGTAATTGCTCGCGATTGTAATGTAAGTTTTGCGCGCGAGAGCATATGTCAAATTTATTATACGGTACACGTCCGTCTACCTGTATCGTCCCTTTTTTGTTGCTGCAATGAGCTGTATATACATATGCTCAGGAAATGGACATAATGTGCGGGAAAATGCACGAACAGCGCTCACCGGCGTCTGTCGGTACCATCTCCTTTAAGTAAAGTCCAAGAGCAAGTGCCTTGCCATCGGATAATACGCAATTGCTGTCGTGCTGTGTGATACCCCAGGTGGTCAAAATTTCGGGAATCCTCCACTACGGCTTTTCTCTCCTTTCTATTTCTTTCACTCGCTTTCCCCCCTACCCCCACGGACGCTTAACCGAACCACAATCATATCGCGCATTCTATGTTTTACAGTGAGCTGCATGGTTGGTTGCTCTTGCACCGCAGGATGCAGCCGTTGTTACCGCTGCTGTCGCGGGGGCTGAGATGCGAGTTGGTAACGAGCGCGAGTCGTGGTAACACCCGGTTGTTCCATCTCCATCGCTCGGTAACAGAAGTACAACGATGCTTGTAAAGGGTGTGCGAAGAGAGGAATGCTTATCTGTACTTATGGGAAAATTAATAAAAGGAAAGCCCATATAAAGAATGGAAGTACGCTGCCGATCTCGTGTCACTGCAGCAGCTGCTGCACTGAAATGCTCGAGTGATCTAAGGAATGCGTCAGGGCTTCGCGATAAAGCTCTGCAGACTGAGCAGGGCACAAGCACTGCGTGTATGCATGCGTACAGCTGGTCAGCGCGTGCGTCAGGTGTAAAGCGATCTGGCTTTCACCTGACGGTGTAAACGACGTGCGCTCATTTGTATAGGGTCTTCCTTCGTAACCGGTGTAGCTTATACTGTACGCTATATATGAAATAGTTGTGGCGTTCTGCTGCTCCGCATGTTATGGTCGTCCGTTCGATTCCCGTTCGCATCGCCCGCATGCCGACGGAGCTATAGCTAAACTAAAAAAAGTATATCGTATAACTATATATGCTTTGGAACCTTAAACTTCGAATCAGTCAGCCAGACCTGCGAAATGAACGCAATCAGCCGCGCGACTCAAACAATGTGTACCGTCGTGGACGTGTACCCGTAACCGGCCGAACCTTCCATGCTATCATGGCAACTTTCATTTTGGCAGAGCTCCCTGTGGATATCGTAGTATAGACGAAAACCTATTGTAACGATAACGTATACTACGGTAGTAGACGAAAGTTACACGTTGCGCCATGCAAGATGTCGAAGGCCTCAGTCCAGGGCCCCGTTTGCTGCAACAAGATATGACAGGCCCTGCCAATCAATCGTCGGTGGTCGTCCAAAGCATGCAGTGCTCTGCCGACAACAAGCTGCGCGTGCTGAAGCCGCGCACCAGCAGCCGGAATGCTGAACGCGTGTTTGTTTTGCCGGATGCTGTGTGAGGCACGATATACTTGATTGTGGCGGCGCGCGCAAACATGGCAATACGAACATAGAATGCAAACATGGGCGCTCGTCAGCAAACACATATACGAATTCCTGCCTCGTTGGCTCGCTTTTACTGTGCGCGCTTTTGTTATCGTACTTTGTATTCTCCCTAAAGTCGCGGTATGCGTACTCGTGACCGTGAGTCCACAGTCGGGCTGTCGCGCTGTCCTAGCCGTCTGCATTCTCTGTGTAGTTTATCTGACTGCACTTTCCCGGATATTTGCGCACTGCCGCAGGCGCTGCTGTCCGAAGTGCACTTCATCTCTATCTTCTTCTCTGTCGCGCGCGCTTTGCATATGATGACGGAACTGAAAGAAAGCGGGAGAATTTATTACCGTCATTTAATTTATACATGTAGTCGACTACAACCCAAGGAAAAGTATTATGCTCCGCCCTCAGCTATCATACTCGTTGAGAGTTTCCGTGTTGATGTTACCTCCTGTCGTTGCTGTGGTATCGTGCACTTCGGGAGCTCTTCGGTTGAGTTTGCCGTACAAAGGTACAGGTTCGTGTCGCTGCTTTTAGGTCGAAATATCGCAACATTCTTATATTCGCGTAATTACGCTCCCGATTAGAATTATATCCTTTGTTATGTACCTTAAGGCCAAAGGGAGATTCAGGAACTTTTAAGGAAGCAGATATAGTCTCAAACTCAGGATAGAGAGAGAGAGCAAACACTACTTCATGACCAGGCGCGCGCTTTCCTCACCCGGACTTCCTTATTCCAGGTAGCCAGGGCTAGCACCTGATGTCCGAGCCCCGTCTGTTAGCAGAAGCTGGTCCTCGGGGTTTGGTGGCGTCAGAAGTGCCTCCCAGTGGTCGTCCAGGGCCCGCAGTATTATTTATTGCTACCTGAACTGTAGGAAGAATACTTATTGATGATGATGATGATGATGATTGCACGCATCCTTACTATTTATGTTAATAATGAAAGATTATTCGCATTCCAATGAGCATTCTAACGACGCAATAATCGGTGGGAACAAATACCTTACCAGTGCCACCTACTATACCATGGTGCTGTACACTCGCTAAAGTCGAAGTGGGAAACGAAAGAGGGAGGGTGGTGGGGAGGGTGTTCTGGACATCCGCTCCACATGCAGGTGCTGTGGGTTCGATCCCGTATGCGGCCGTGGCGCTTGGTGTTGGGCCATGGGGTGCTCATATCTCGAGAATGTTACGTCTCTGTTACGTTATATCTCGAGAATCACACACACACACACACACACACACACACACACACACACACACACACACACACACACACACACACACACACACACACACACACACACACCACACACACACACACCACACACACACACGCGAGTTGCAGACTAAGCTTCGTATTTTCTAAACCGCACGCACCCTCGCCACGCCACGGTGGCCCAGTGGCTATGGCAGTCGGATGCTGATCCAAAGGTCGCGGGATCGAATCCCGGCAGGGGCGGCTGCATTGCCAATGCAGGCGAAATGTTCAGGCCCGTGTACTGCGCACGTCAGTGCACGTTAAAGAGCCCCAGGTGGTCGAAATTTCCGGAGCCCTCCACTACGGCATCTCTCATAATAATATCGTGGCATCTGGGCGTTAAACCCGAGAAATCGATCAATCATACACACCCCTCTGTATCTGCGCATTGTCCGCGTATACCATGCCCACTACACGGCCGTGTGACACCGAATGACGTCGAGTTGATAGCGCGTTGCTTGGCGGAAGCCGTGGCCGGATATAGCAGCATGCTCCGCTCTCGCGGCAGAAACGGCCTCTCGGTGTTCGTATGGGTCGCGTGCGCGCCGTTTCTCGTCGTGGCGCAAGCTCTGATAGCACCGCTGATACTGCTGTCGCTGTAGGGGGACCATATAAGGGGCACTTGATTCTCGTATATGCCCTCCGCTGTACCAGGAAATGCCGCCTCGCATAACGCAATAAGCTCTCCAGACTCTCACTCTCTGCAGCGTACTTGCCCGTCCCGCTGATAGCAATGCCGCGCGATGGGCTGCGAAAGTTATGGGTTGGGCACGAGTCGCCAGGGTGTCGGAACGAAATGTTTTTCGTTCCGGTTTTCGTTTCGTTCCGCAGAAAAATGTTCCGTTCCGTTTTCGTTCCGGAACGAAAAATAAACGTTCCGTAACGGTTCATAACGTTATTTTTTTTTCAATAATAAGAACGAACGAAATACTTAATATTAATAGTAGACTCGCGTACTGCGGGGAGAAGTAGGCTTACCTCGGTGGTCGCCTACGAGCTGTAAATCCGGCCAGATGAGCATGCAAGTCGTAGTGAATGGGAGGGACATCTCCCCGGACGAGTGCACCGAAGAATTTGGATGGCAACAAGCAGTCTCTAAGCGGATTTTAGCCAAGAAGAGTGGTGGAGGTGACCCGGCGGGCGCTAGACCTATCTCTAGGCCTAATTCCCATGTGCTCGGGAATAACTTGAAGAATCAAGTAGTGAAGGCATCGCGTATGCCTTACCTGCCTAAAGAACATTTTAAAATTATTCTAAGACCAAGAGGAGGGATCGATATTGGAAAAATCGGCCCAACCAAAGTGAGCAACGCCATTGTAACGGCATCAGGGCTAGCGCCCGAGCAGACTGCATCAGACATACTGTGTCCCAATGTAAGCCAAAATATCATGATTGTCAGCACTCCCGACAGGGATAACGCTGGAAAATACGTTAGAATCAAGTCCATTGAACTGGGAGGACTTCGTTATGAAGTTAATGCCTACGAAGCAGCGCCATATGGCACATGCAAAGGAGTAATCAAGAACATAGACATCTCGGACGGACCGGCGCAGATCAGAAGAAACATCGTTAACTCAAACAACAGACTAGCAATGGATGCTAAAAGAATCAAAAACACAACCACAGTCATCATAGTGTTTGACGGCTTCAAGGTGCCCGATTACGTCATGTATGGACCCACGCTGGTCCAGTGCTATCTGTATAAGAAACAGATAGACATATGCTACACGTGTGGCCGAGTTGGACATAGATCAGACGTTTGTCCATCACCAGATGCGAAAGTCTGCAGGGGTTGCGGAACAGCTAATCCTACCGACGAACATCAATGCCAGCCTAGATGTGAGTTGTGCGGGGGCTCACATCCCACAGCTGACAAGGTTTGCAGACAACGGTTCACTACACCATACGTCGTAAGAAGAAGAAGAAATTTGAGAACATTCCACCACGCTTCGACTCAGGACAACAGTATAGAGACTCAAGCCAAAGAAGTGCCGGGTGCATCGATGACTCAGGGCAACATACCCAACCAGCGCAAGCCCAGGTCCCGATCCAGGTCGCGATCTAGAGGCAAGACTAAAAGCCGCTCTAGATCGACGCCAAGGACTGCTTCCGATGGAGGGCACGGTTTGCGGGCTGATAAAGCAAGAGTGAGTGCTTCAGTGACCGGGGAGAGCCAGGGGAAACAAAACGGCAAGAAGCTGACGTGGTCCGAGACAGAGGCTGACTCGGTGAGTGCCATGCATTGTGACCCGCTCCCAGAGCATAACGAAGAGATTCAGCAACTTAGGCTAGAAAATGCAGAGCTTAGAGAAATTAACCACAAAATGATGAAGGAATTAACAGAAATTAAGAGGTTACTAAGTGAGACCAAACAAAACAACAGTGGGGTTGATAATCACAGAGATATGCCAACTCCTGTAGCGGTAACTGAAGGGCCCTTATCAGTTAAACGTAGGGCAGTTGAAAGCAAGTTAAAGAACACTGAAACACAGGTAGAAGAAGTCAAACAGACTCTTGTTACGCTAACTGAAAGCATGAAAATAATGATGGAAAACGTCACTCAGCTTACGGCAAATGTTAATCAAATACAAAGCGCGCTCAACGATCCCAATGAAGGACTTAAATCATTTGGTGAAAGAATCAGAACATTAGAAGTAATGACTATATCCGCAGGGGAAGGAGCTCAGAACGGCACGCACTTTCTGGGAGCTGCTCTCTTGTCCCAACCGGGTCAATTTTCTATGTGAAA
Source organism: Hyalomma asiaticum (assembly GCA_013339685.2). NCBI lineage: Eukaryota > Metazoa > Arthropoda > Arachnida > Ixodida > Ixodidae > Hyalomma > Hyalomma asiaticum. The sequence continues at coordinate 108,715,440 of CM023483.1, read as the reverse complement.
ATGGCTAACCATCAAACAAGAGAATTCAAAATTTGGCAGTGGAATTGTGCGGGATACAACAACAAGCGGCCCGTACTCCAGCAATACTTCAGATCCACACAAAACAAACCGGATGTTATTGCACTACAGGAGGCTGGGTCCGGTTATGTTACACTCACTGGATACAAAGCGGTTGAGTGCCAAACACGCGGTAGAGGATTGTATGTCTTAATCAACAAACAACTCACACACATAGAACACGACCTTAAAATCAGAGACAAAAGTTTAGAATACCTTATGATTGAGCTAGTTTTACCGACGTCATATAAAGGCCAAAGACCTAACAGCCTCTTTATCCTAAACCTCTACAGCAGCCCACGAAAACGTCATCAGCAGTTTAAGAATATCCTCGACAAAGCTCAGCAACTGGCGGAGAATAAACAGCTGATAGTATGTGGAGATTTTAATGCAGCCCATACCGCGTGGGGTTATGTCAGATGTGACAGGAAAGGAAGAGATCTTTTGGAACACGTAGAAGAATTAGATCTCACAATTATCACGGACAAAAGATACCCGACCAGGTTGGGTAATTCAGTGTGCAGGGATACCACACCAGATTTAACTCTGACTAAGAACATACAAGCAGCCAAGTGGCTCAATACTGGGCAAAATTTCGGAAGTGATCACTATATTATAGAAGTGACACTAGAGGTGAACAAAAGTAAATATAGGGAATTTGAGGTGGTGGATTGGGATGTCTTCAGGAAACTTCGTTTAGAGAGGGCCGATCAAATGCAGACCAAGCCAGACCTCAAAGACTGGTGCGATGAAATTCACCGTGACATCATAAAGGCCACCAGGAAAATTAACACTGACGCCCATATCGAAGCTATGGATTCCAAGTTAGCTCATTTAATTGAGGCCAAACAAGCCATCCTTCTTAGATGGCGCTCGCAGAGGCTCAACAGCAGGCTTCGCAAAAGGATTGCGGAACTTAACAAGCAGATTGAGCAGCACTGCGCTACCCTCTGCAGGCAACAATGGAATGAATTCTGCGAGTCCATTGATGGGCAGTTACGTAACGGAAAGGCATGGAAGGTGGTTAAGCACCTGTTGGACAAAGGTCACACAAAAGTCGCACAGAGACACCATATGGCTAGAGCCATTCACACGGCACTTAAAGACCAAGAACCTCAAACAATTTTGCAACAATTAGTTGACAAGTATCTTCCCATCGGCTCAGCACAGGACCCAGTTACTGCAGATGGGATAGCCTATAAAGGGACTGAATGTCCTGAGCTGAACAAACCTTTCAGTACTGCAGAAGTCATAAGAGTCCTGGGAGAACTTAACCGGAAATCGGCACCGGGTCCTGATGGAATAACTAACAAGTCTCTGAGAAATCTAGATGCACCTTCAATACAGGTGCTGACAGAATATATAAATGAAGCATGGACAACTGGAAAAGTACCTGATGACTGGAAATTATCTCAAGTCATTCTCATACCTAAACCGGGGAAAACCCCCAATTTAGAGAACTTAAGACCAATATCTCTCACCTCATGTGTTGGCAAAGTGGCAGAACACGCCATACTCAATAGATTAAAAGACTATCTGGAGGATAATGAAATATATACCAATAACATGATAGGATTTAGATCAGCATTATCCACTCAGGATGCTATGAGACAGATTAAACACGACATCCTAGACGGTTATTCTAAAGGTGTCAAGGCCATACTCGGCTTAGACATAGAAAAAGCATTTGACAACATTAAACACAGCTTTGTACTCAAGACAGTAGAGAATTTTGAACTTGGTACCAACATGTTCAACTACATTAAATCATTTCTGGAATCTCGCAGGGCAAGATTGAGGGCAGGAGACATGAGCTCTGATGTTGTTACACTCGGAGATCGAGGGACCCCACAGGGCTCGGTCATATCGCCAGTCCTTTTCAATCTCTGCATGATCGGACTATCAAGAAAGCTAAAGGAAGTTGAAGGGATTGACCACACTATATATGCCGACGACCTAACTATATGGTGCTCTAGCGGTAGTGAAGGACAAATCCAGGATTCACTAAACGAGGCAATTAAAACGGTCGAAGATTACCTCAAACCAACCGGCCTCAGATGCTCCCCCCATAAGTCAGAGTTGCTGTTATACAGACGGGAGCGTGGAGGGAGACCCAAAGGTTGGCGGCCATTAGAAGAGTGTGACATACAATTATTCACATCTGCAGGAGCTAATATACCCAGAGTTAACACAATCAGAGTCTTGGGGTTCTTCATTGACTCCAACGGAGCTAACAAGTCGGCGTTAGAGAGGATTTTGACTAAAACTCAGAATGCATACAGTATGATAAGAAGACTCTCCAATAAGCACCGAGGCATGAAGGAGGACATTCTTATTAGACTAATCCACTCCTTCGTTCTATGCCATATAACATACATGGCGGCCATGTACAACTGGACGCTTCAGCAAACTAAGAGAATAGACAATATGATAAAGAGAGTTACTAAGAACGCACTTGGACTCAGTGTACGAACCAGCACTAATTTGCTTCTACAACTGGGAGTCCACAATACATTGACAGAAATTGTCGAGGCCCAAGAGACGTCACAAAATTTGAGACTATCTACCACTAGAACAGGGCGATATATTCTTGATAAAATCAAAGTGAACCCCATATAGAGCAAGACACATATGTTAAAGTACCATGCGACATTGCAAGCAATGTTATTGTACAACCACTACCACGAAATATGCATCCTGTCCACAACATCAACAGGAGATTGGCTCGAGCTAAGAATCTCATTAACGCAACGGAGAAAGGAGGGGCGACTGCATGCTTCGTTGACTCTGCGCAGTACGAACGAGGCGACGCTTTTGCAGCAGTCGTAGTTGATCGCAAGGGGCATACAGTCAGCGGAGCTGCTCTCTATACCCGTAAAGCTGAAGTTGCAGAACAAGTTGCCATAGCACTAGCAATTGCAGACGCCAGGTTCAATGAAATTTACAGCGATTCTAAAAGCGCAATTAGAGCTTTCAGTAGAGGAAGAATAGCCCCGCAAGCGGCCAGGGTAATCAAAGAAATCAAGGTACAAGAAGTAAAGTATGTTTATTGGTTTCCAGCTCATCTGGGCAATATCGAAGGGTGCCCCATCAATCCAAATGAGTCGGCCAACAGCGCTGCCCGCGAACTCACTGACCGGGGTGCTTTTACAAATGGCATCGACTCTGCTGGATTTGAGAATACACTCAGAGATACTCCCATGACACACAACGAAATTACAAAGCAATATTACATGAGTAGGAGGCTGTTCCCTCCTCCACACATCAAACTTAACAGGGCACAAGCAGTGACACTTAGACAACTACAAACACGTTCATATTTCTCACCTGTACAGTACAAGGAATGGTATAACATTCAAGACATGAATACTATATGTAAAGCCTGCACGGAAGACGATTGTACATTAGAACATATGCTCTGGGAGTGTGGGTCGCTTGGCCCTGGCATTACTCGTGACAGGTTTTCAAGCATGATCAAGTCGCAAGACCACAAGCAACAAGTCCTAGCTGTCCAGTACGCCCACGATAGGGCCAGGAGGCTTGACCTCCCGGTTCCAACGTGGGAGTAGTTAGGCGGGCTCTTTAGCCATGTACAGGACATTAAATAAAGTTTATTCCTCCTCCCTCTTAATAGTACCTTTTAAAAACAACAAAAGATACTGAACTAATACATAAAAATGCGATAATAATTGTTGGGGTTTTACGTCCCAAAGCCACGGTGTGACTATGAGGGAAGTCGCAAAAAGTTTCGAAGCAAGGACACAACATAAACTTGTTATTCATTTTTCCTCAAGTTTGAATCCCGAATTTTCGTCAAGGGGGGCACACGATTTCAGAAGCAGCAGGTCATCAAGTGTACTCGCCGATAAGCGAGGCAGCTGCTCTGACAAAACGAAAGTGAGCGCCGAAAATGCCCTCTCAACGCTGACTTGTGCGGCTGGCACACCAAGGGCCACTTGCGCTAACATGTACAGCTCCGGTTGCCGCTCTTTGCGCTCGTCTCAAAATTTCAACACATAAGCGACGACAACGCCGTCTCCACGACGGCCTGTGTGAAAGGCACGCGAAACTCCGCTTGAATTTAATACAAACAGCTATGGCTGCCACTTTCTTGGTTTCCAGCATCATTTCAACGCATCTTTCTTTTGAAATACCTGCCCGAGATGCGTGCTGACGTTGAACCCTGAGTTATGCATCATTGCTCACGTTGCATGACCTTGGTTGTTCCGGATCGTAAAGTCTTCCCGTGAACCGAAAAACGATAAAAAATATTTCGTTTTTGCTCCGGAACGAAATAATAAATAACGTTCCGGTTACGTTTTCGTTCCGGTCAAAAATATCGTTTTTTTCGTTTTTCGTTTTCGTTTTTCGTTCCGTTCCGACACTCCGCGAGTCGCCGTTGATGGGGGAGGAGCACGTGATGTTGCAACGTTGGAAAGCAAACAGCAGAGCTCTGTGATCGCGTCGAATAATTGCTACCGCCCTGAACTTACGCAATGGTAAAAGGTTTTCGGCCTATTACAGATGAGTATCCCGTAATTACTTTTTTCTCAGTGGAGAGCTTTTGCTCGTCGGTGGTTGGCTCGCTTGTTGCCTGCTGCGGCGCATGACCTTGCCCAGTTCCAAATGAGGAGAGCCAAACGAGGCATCGCCTTAAAATTACACACTGCAATTCGGGACGCACCGCATGTGCTGTCGCTGGGATGTCGGAGTGAAACTTAAAAAAGAAAGTAAGAGAAGAAAAAAAGCGTTAGAATTCATTGATTGATTGATTTCCGTGCTTTTACTTCCCAGAACCACGATATGATTGAGCTCTGATTATGAGAGACGCCGTAGTGGAGGTCTCCGGACCACCTGGCGTTCTTGAACGTGCACTGACAACACCCAGTACACGGGCCTCCATCTAAATGCAGCCGCCGCGGCCGAGATTCGACCCGCGACCTTCGGATCAACAGCCAAGTGCCATAACCACTGTAGACCACCGTGGCGCGGAAAAGAAAAAAAAAAGCACCCTGAGAATTCATTTGATTCTTTGTTAACGTGTCAACGCGAGCGAAGTTAACTGCTATGCAATTTTGGGAAATGTCGTTTATTGGTGTAAAGATCAAATCCATTCATTTGTTCCTTTTAATGTGCCCAAGCACGCTCTGCCCGCCTTCTTATATCTTTCACAATGACAAAGCTTTGGCTCTCGAGTAACTGCACTCGTCCGGTCATACTTCTCCTCGTACTTATTGTCCTACTCGTATCTTGTGTTGCCATGTAACGCGGTTTCCACGGTCAGAAATCGAATCCCCCCCCTTTCACTGGCGCTGAGCGGCGGAGTGTCGCCTGCGCGCCTAATCGCTCCCGATTCCTTCGAGTATAGAGCCATTCAAGATAAAAAAAGGGCGTAGCAGGAAGATCCCGGCTCGTAAATATGGCCTCGGAGAGCGCTCTGATAACGTGGTCCGGCGATCGCTGCCAGGTGACGCACCCATGAGTGACGCGGTATTATTATTTTTGCGAAGGCGCGTCCTTGTTGTTTGTGCGTACGAGTGCTTGTTTCTCGCGCGCAGAGTACGATTCCGCGCGCCAACGTCGCCTGTATATCCGGCACACGTGAAGGGCGCTATGTTTTCAATAACTCAGCTACGTAACCAGTACGTAGGGCGTTATCCTTAAGTTGCGGCACAAAGAACAAGATAAATAAATAAATAAATAAATAAATAAATAAATAAATAAATAAATACTATGATATAAATAAGAAAAGCCCCCCCCCACCCCTCCTACCTGTACCACTAAGTGTAACAAAAGAAAAGGGGGGGAGAGAAGGAAAAAAAAAGGAGGAGGACTACTACCAGCCAGCAGTGGCCGTTGATACAGTCCAGTGAATCAGCGTATTTACTGATCAATAACTAGTCAATAATTATAGTTCATTGTGTGGTTGTGTTTTTTTCCTATGGCATGATCTTCTTTCTTCTTTTCTCCTATGGTTCTCTTATCTTTTCTGTGGCTTCTCCTGTGTGTTCTCCTGTGGCTTGGTCTCCGGCGGTGAAGTGTAACGTATTCTTGTGAGTCAGTTACACCTCCGTCGCCTTGTAATCTGGTGAATGCACTATATAGGGGTGTGTGCAAAGGTAGGTCTTGAGACGAGATCGGATGCGAATCGAACAGCATATATGATGATTGATTTGTGGGGTTTAACGTCCCAAAACCAGCTCTGATTATGAGAGACGCCGTAGTGGAGGTCTCCGGAAATTTAGACCACCTGGGGTTCTTTAACGTGCACTGACATCGCACAGCACACGGGCCTCAACATTTCGCCTCCATCGAAATGCAGCCGCCGCGGCCGGGATTCGATCCCGCGACCTTCGGATCTGCAGCCGAGTGCCATAACCACTAGACCACCGTGGCGGGGCTCGAACAGCATATAGCAGAAGCGAATCGAATCGAATCGAATGCCTACAGGCACCGCCATCTTCCCGAAGCCCAGTGTATGTGACGAAACATTCCCAGTGTATTCTGGTCTGTTGTAGCGCACTGCGCGCAGATGCACGGGTTAATGTTATCGAGGTTCACAGGCGGCGTGGCGCGCAGGGTTCCTCGCAAGAATTGTGTGTCGCAACATTAACGGTACAGTGGAGTTTTAAAAAAAGAAAAAGTATGTGTGTGGCTTATATACACATTGAATTTCGGTATCCAGGAAAAGGAGCAAGAAATTTGCAGGAAAACATCGTACTATATATATATATATATATATATATATATATATATATATATATATATATATAATTCATGAAATGCTTTGTGACGTACCTATTATTTCCTAGGCTTCCCTGTCTGTTTGCTCATTAAGTTGTTTCTAACAAATAAAGAACGAGCCCTTGACCCCTTCCCTTTCTATTATAGATTGATTGATTTGTGGGGTTTAACGTCCCATAACCACCTCTGATTATGAGAGACGCCGTAGTGGAGGGCTCCGGAAATTTCGACCACCTGGGGTTCTTTAACGTGCACTGACATCGCACAGCACACGGGCCTCAACATTTCACCTCCATCGAAATGCAGCCGCCGCGGCCGGGATTCGATCCCGCGACCTTCGGATCTGCAACCGAGTGCCATAACCACTAGACCACCGTGGCGGGGTGTACCTATTTAGTATTGGCGAAGTGAATTCAGTCGCAAACTTTGGCAGGAAGTCGAAAAATATATGAAGGGATGAAGCGTGTGCTTATATATATATATATATATATATATATATATATATATATATATATATATATATATATATATATATATATATATATATATATATATCCGACCTTTTCAAGACATGTCTTGAAAAAGGTCGGGCTCCGACCGAAACGTTGACTTAATAAACCGTCGTTCTCTAAGAGGCGTATCGTCAATTCTGTTATAAAGTAGCGGCAACCCAAGATTTTTGCATATATAATATATATATATATTATATATATATATATATATATAATATTATATATATATATATATAATATATATATATATATGTATATATATATTGTGAGGCGACGTCCAGTACAGCGGTAGAACCGTTTTATTAGCACAATGGCGTGCGAGACAGCTTCCCAGCTGGCAGCGGCCAACTCAGCGATGATGATGATTGGCGTGATGGGTATATACAGATGAAGACGATGAACTGCATACTTAGCGCTCACACTATTTTCCCCCTTCGCGAAAGCGGTCACCAACGCGGCAAATCAACACAGCAATCCAACACAATATATATATATATATATATATTATATATATATATAATATTGTATCGAGCATCGATCGAAGGCAAGCTAGCTCAAATAACCTGCAAGTGCGAACGTATAATATAGCGAAGGTCAGTTGACCTATATGTAAACGGCCTCATGTAGCTTATGCGCAATCGGAACTGCGAGAGAATGAATGCATTCATATGATGGTAAGGTCAAGCTAGTCTCCTTTTATTGTCAGATTAACTTATAGACCTCTACTGTCCGACTTACCACGCTTTATTTTATCGCGCCCTTTCGATGCCGTATCGGAAAAAAAAAAAAACCGCCGCTCGCAATTAACATAACTCGTCGCGGCTAATTGTTAATCGTCGCTATTTTTCTTTTGAATTTTGGTGCGCAAATCGACATTGGACAGCCGATTAATCATCGTCCCATGTGCGGCACCAAAAACCGGCCGCGTGGACATCGATATATACCGAGGACAACGACCTTCTCCCAAGAACATCTGCAGTCCAGCCTTCAACTGCGCAGATTACATAACGGAACGACTGAATGAAGTTATCCTTCCGGCCTTGGTACACTATGTCGGTGTTGGGAACGTGGACGCCGGTCGATGAAAATCTCAGTGGAGTGCGAAGAACCTCGCCGCAGGCATTATTGTACATTCGAGTCGCGCATATCGATCGCCAGATCTCGCGCCTTGCGTACTTGCCTGAAATAAGGGTCGATTCTGATTGATATCTGGGGTTTAACTTCCCAAAAACACTATTTTATTATGGCTGACGCCGTATTTGAAGCCTCCGGAAATTTCGAAAACCCGGGGTTCTTTAACGCGCACGGGCATCGCCAGTCAGTATACATGCGGCAAAACGTTTCGAGGGGTATATTCTGAAGGATGTTCCTCGCACACGCACCATCCACCCATTCACAAGGTCCGCTGGTGTGCTGTGCGTTGTCAGTGCACGTTAAGGAACCCCGGGTGGTCATAATTTCCGGAACCCTCCACCACGGTTATTGTCTCCTTTCTATCTCTTTCACTCCCTTTCCCCTACCACCACGGACGCTTAGCCGTGCTCCCGACATGGGCTGCAGAAATTAGCGTCCTTTCCTTACCGAACCACAATCATCGGCGAGTTAGGGAGCATTAGCCAACCTGCCACATTAGCCACTAGTGATAATGCGGTGTTAGAATTTTGTACAAAAATTGTCGTGGCTGGCGAGGACCCATATATATATATATATATATATATATATATATATATATATATAGATATATATATATATATATATATATATATATATATATATATATTGTATCGAGCATCGATCGAAGGGCAAGCTAGCTCAAATAACCTGCAAGTGCGAACGTATAATATAGCGAAGGTCAGTTGACCTATATGTAAAACGGCCTCATGTAGCTTATGCGCAATCGGAACTGCGAGAGAATGAATGCATTCATATGATGGTAAGGTCAAGCTAGTCTCCTTTTATTGTCAGATTAACTTATAGACCTCTACTGTCCGACTTACCACGCTTTATTTTATCGCGCCCTTTCGATGCCGTATCGGGAAAAAAAAATATCGCCGCTCGCAATTAACATAACTCGTCGCGGCTAATTGTTAATCGTCGCTATTTTTCTCTTGAATTTTGGTGCGCAATCGGCATTGGACAGCCGATGAATCATCGTCCCATGTGCGGCACCAAAACCGGCCGCGTGGACATCGATGTATACCGAGGACAACGACCTTCTCCCAAGAACATCTGCAGTCCAGCCTTCAACTGCGCAGATTACATAACGGAACGACTGAATGAAGTTATCCTTCCGGCCTTGGTACACTATGTCGGTGTTGGGAACGTGGACGCCGGTCGATGAAAATCTCAGTGGGGTGCGAAGAACCTCGCCGCAGGCATAATTGTACATTCGAGTCGCGCATATCGATCGCCAGATCTCGCGCCTTGCGTACTTGCCTGAAAGAAGGGTCGATTCTGATTGATATCTGGGGTTTAACTTCCCCAAAACACTATTTTATTATGGCTGACGCCGTATTTGAACCTCCGGAAATTTCGAAAACCCGGGGTTCTTTAACGCGCACGGGCGTCGCCAGTCAGTATACATGCGGCAAAACGTTTCGAGGGGTCTATTCTGAAGGATGTTCCTCGCACACGCACCATCCACCCATTCACAAGGTCCGCTGGTGTGCTGTGCGTTGTCAGTGCACGTTAAGGAACCCCGGGTGGTCATAATTTCCGGAACCCTCCACCACGGTTATTGTCTCCTTTCTATCTCTTTCACTCGATCCTTTCCCCTACCACCACGGACGCTTAGCCGTGCTCCCGACATGGGCTGCAGAAATTAGCGTCCTTTCCTTAGCCGAACCACAATCATCGGCGAGTTAGGGAGCATTAGCCAACCTGCCACATTAGCCACTAGTGATAATGCGGTGTTAGAATTTTGTACAAAAATTGTCGTGGCTGGCGAGGACCCAGATATATATATATATATATATATATATATATATATATATATATATAATATATAATATATATATATATATATATATATATATCTTTAAATACGGTATTGTGTCGATGTTCGTGGGGTTCTGGCCCTTCCAGTAGCTCAGCCATGTAGCGTGCACTCTCCTTTGATGAACATTGTAAACAGTTGTAGGAACCTGCAGTTATAGGAATAGCTATAGATGAAAGATCCAATGCGGGTGCTTGAAGATCTGTCAAGCGAGCTTTAGCGACGTGCTTAATGAAATTCTCTTGCATGCCCATGGAAAGAACAGTACACAACTCTTCAGTTGAGGCCCGTCATATCGAAGCATGCAGGCACGTGAAAAACATACGGCAGTTCTGTTGTGTGTATACACAAACAGGCAAAGCGATAACATTCTTTACTGCGGCTAGCAAGTTACGTGCCATATTTGTTTCCCTCGACCGCATACCGATGACGTTCTGGAGCAACTGATGCGGTCGCGGTTGTATACAGTACATCGAGATAATCAGTCGAGCTGCTCCCGAATTGTCCTTATTCAGAGCGCATGAACCCAGCTCTCTAAAGCTACCTTCCAGCTGTGTTTACCCGTGATAAGTTTGAACACTTGCAGATGAGAGATATATCGCAACTCCGCAATGATAAAGGTTTGTTTTGGCGAAGGTCCTGCAAGAGATCATTGCCATGCAGTATACGGAGCGAAGTGCACTATGCCGGAGGGGCAAAGTGCCCGTCAAAGGCACGTGGATGCGGACCAGCTGTGCAGCTATCGTCCTGTGTGCACACACATGCGCAAATGGCAAACGCTTTTCGCCAGCTGTTGACTTTTCACGTATGCGCACTGTCACATTGGGAACTACTGATTAGGAGCAAGTAATCTATTCGGCCACGTAAGTGAGCCTCTGTACACCGTGCGTGTTCTGTGTGGGGTGCAACAACGACTCGCCATCCTATCGGCGTTGTAAGGCGCATATTATGATCATTGCGTAATTGTGTTGACATGATTAACGAAAGTAATACTGAGGCTGTGTGTAAACACCTGTGCGAAATTCGATTCGACCGAAATTACTAATGCACCCACAATAGATATAGTCCCGCGTTGCTTAGAGAAGCACGTCCGGCCCAGTGTTAGCCCACACACACACACACACACACCACACACACACACACACACAACACACACACACACACACAACACAACACACACACACACACACACACACACAGAGTCGCGCATATCGATCGCCAGATCTCGCGCCTTGCGTACTTGCCTGAAATAAGGGTCGATTCTGATTGATATCTGGGGTTTAACTTCCCAAAAACACTATTTTATTATGGCTGACGCCGTATTTGAAGCCTCCGGAAATTTCGAAAACCGGGGTTCTTTAACGCGCACGGGCATCGCCAGTCAGTATACATGCGGCAAAACGTTTCGAGGGGTATATTCTGAAGGAGTTCCTCGCACACGCACCATCCACCCATTCACAAGGTCCGCTGGTGTGCTGTGCGTTGTCAGTGCACGTTAAGGAACCCCGGGTGGTCATAATTTCCGGAACCCTCCACCACGGTTATTGTCTCCTTTCTATCTCTTTCACTCCCTTTCCCCTACCACCACGGACGCTTAGCCGTGCTCCCGACATGGGCTGTAGAAATTAGCGTCCTTTCCTTAGCCGAACCACAATCATCGGCGAGTTAGGGAGCATTAGCCAACCTGCCACATTAGCCACTAGTGATAACGTGCGAGTAATGGTGTTAGAATTTTGTACAAAAATTGTCGTGGCTGGCGAGGACCCAGAATATATATATATATATATATATATATATATATATATATATATATATATATATATATATATATATATATATATATATATATATATATATTCTTTAAATACGGTATTGTGTCGATGTTCGTGGGGTTCTGTCCCTTCCAGTAGCTCAGCCATGTAGCGTGCACTCTCTTTTGATGAACATTGTAAACAGTTGTAGGAACCTGCAGTTAGGAATAGCTATAGATGAAAGATCCAATACGGGTGCTTGAAGATCTGTCAAGCGAGCTTTAGCGACATGCTTAATGAAGTTCTCTTGCATGCCCATGGAAAGAACAGTACACAACTCTTCAGTTGAGGCCCGTCATATCGAAGCATGCAGGCACGTGAAAAACATACGGCAGTTCTGTTGTGTGTATACACAAACAGGCAAAGCGATAACATTCTTTACTGCGGCTAGCAAGTTACGTGCCATATTTGTTTCCTCGACCGCATACCGATGACGTTCTGGAGCAACTGATGCGGTCGCGGTTGTATACAGTACATCGAGATAATCAGTCGAGCTGCTCCCGAATTGTCCTTATTCAGAGCGCATGAATCCAGCTCTCTAAAGCTACCTTCCAGCTGTGTTTACCCGTGATAAGTTTGAACACTTGCAGATGAGAGATATATCGCAACTCCGCAATGATAAAGGTTTGTTTTGGCGAAGGTCCTGCAAGAGATCATTGCCATGCAGTATACGGAGCGAAGTGCACTATGCCGGAGGGGCAAAGTGCCGTCAAAGGCACGTGGATGCGGACCAGCTGTGCAGCTATCGTCCTGTGTGCACAACACATGCGCAAATGGCAAACGCTTTTCGCCAGCTGTTTGACTTTTCACGTATGCGCACTGTCACATTGGGACTACTGATTAGGAGCAAGTATCTATTCGGCCACGTAAAGTGAGCCTCTGTACACCGGTGCGTGTTCTGTGTGGGTGCAACAACGACTCGCACTCCTATCGGCGTTGTAATGCGCATATTATGATCATTGCGTAATTGTGTTGACATGATTAACGAAAGAATACTGAGGCGTTGTGTAAACACCTGTGGCGAAATTCGATTCGACCGAAATTACTAATGCACCCACAACAGATATAGTCCCGCGTTGCAGAGAAGCACGTCCGGCCCAGTGTTACCCATATATATATATATATATATATCTATATATATATATATATATATATATATATATATATATATATATATAGCTCTTACATTAGCTCTTACGTTAGCTCTTACAATAACGTTTCAGGAGTAGAACAGGCCAGAGACTCGCTCTCCAGGCCGACCTCTCCTCCTTTCCTCTTGTTATCTTCGTAACAATAACCTTTGCCAACTCGCTCAAATATCGGTTCCGTAAGAAATTTCGCCGCTGAACGCACGGTGAACATATTGCGTAAAATCTTCGCCTTAAACTTTCATTCCAGCGCCCGTCGCTCGCAAGTCCTATACAGCTGTTTAAGAAGGCTCTGTGGTTTGTCATGACATATGCAGACAACTCTTCAAAGCAGACGCAATTCCTTCCATATATCTACGCCTTATCTTTCCTCGTATTTAGCTCGAATTGGTCGAGAGAACCACTTATAGCGTCTGGAAGTTCGCCCGGGCTGCCCTGACGTCTGGCCCGAAGCAGCGCAGCCTTGACACTGTCCGGTATTATGTGAAACCCCGGACAAGAAAAGCAGAGAGATGCCGCCTAATGTGTTGCTATGGCTCGCCGCTCGGGAGTTTTATTTTTAGACCGTCGGCGCGCTCCTTCGACGCGTTGCCGTTTCGCTGAGGCATGTGAAGGGCACGTTATATGCAAATGTTATCTGGGCACGCCGCGCGCCACAGACGGACCTATTCCGCCTGGCAAGGCTTGATGTATCGTCACTCGTCGCACCGCGTGCATATGCCTGGAGAAGTCGACCGGTTGAAGAAGAAAGAAAAAAAAAAGAAAGTCGCATTTCTTCCGTAACATTACAGAAACAGTGGCAAGAGCGAAAGTCACCGAGGCCTGACAGAGGCTCATTCGTCGTTCATAATTTAATTTAGGCAGTAGCGAACAGATTATGCGCGGCACAAAACGAAACGCGGCATTGTCATCTTACAATATCGTAGAGAAAAAAGAAAAACGGGGTTGTCAAATAACGTGCGGCAATAAGAGATAAATGAATGGAACACTTTAAAACCAATGCGAGATTCAGATGCTGTCTTGCATACCCTCAACACAATCACATCAATGCCTATTGCACAGAGAATATCATTATATCAGCCAGGAATATGTGAAAACCCTGATAATCAAATACAACGTCAAATTAAAAAAAAAAATAGAAGCGATTCGCTGCCTTGACATTCGATGATCGCGTGTATACATCGAGTAAGAGAGGCTTGATTCGCAGGACTGACCCGCTTGCAGCATCGGGATTGACTGCGGATTTATGCTAAACCTACACGGGACGAACGGACGACAAGTGAACGGATCTTACTGAAGGCGGCGACTTTTAATGAAAAAGAAAGACAACGCGGCCCCTTAAGATAATTGGCGCTGTATCGGCGCAGCGTCAGTAATCTTGTCATCGCTAATTTTGTTCCTTAAAGCGGTACTGACGCAGAATCTTAGTCGCGAAATAAGTTGCGGGATGCCACGCCACGGTGTTTTATACCCTGTTCCACTAGTTCCGTGCAGCAGAGCCGAGGCTACGAGGCCATCGAGCGCCGAATTCTTCCGGAGCGAGACGAAATTCCATTGTTCGGACACGCTACTGCCAATAGAAGCCCCAATTCATCCTCCTCCTCCTTCTAAGGCTGCAGGCTGCCACTGCAGCGCCTGTCATTGGCAGAGTCCGCCGCGGTGGTGTAGTGGTTACGGTACTCGGCTGCCACCCAAAAACGCGGTTTCGATCCCGGCCGCGGCGGTCGCATTTTCGACGGAGGCGAAAATGCCAGAGGCCCGTGTACTGTGCGTTGTCAGTGCACGTTAAAGAACCCCAGGTGGTCAGAATTTCCGGAGCCCTCCACTACGGCCTTTCTCTCCTTCTATCTCTTTCACTCCCTTTTCCCCACCCCCACGGACGCTTAGCCGTGCTCCCTACATGGGCTGCAGAAATTAGCGTCTTTTCCTAACCGAACCACAATCATCGTCATCATCATCATCATTGGCAGATGGCAAGCCTCGGAAGGACACGTTTAACGTGTGTTCACCCTCCGGATTGGCCGAACAGGCCTGTTGCTTCTACAGTGCTGCACAAAACTACTGAAACAGACTATAGTGGCTATGGCACTCGGCTACTGATCCAAAGGTAGCGGGATCGAATCCCGGCCATGGCGCCTGCATTTCGATGGAGGCGGAATGTCGAGGTCCGTGTGCTGCGCGAAGTGCACGTTAAAGGACACCAGGTGGTCGAAATTTAGGGAGCCCTCCACTACGGTGTCTCTCATAATCGTATAGTAGTTTTGGGACGTAAAACCCTAGAAATCAACCGAACGCGCGGCTACACCTTTGGTGACAAGTGCGCACGCTAACGCAAACATGGGCGCGGACGCAATGCGCGTGCGATATGCGCATGAGGAGGCCTGTGAAGTGCACCGCGCGGTGTCGAATGCCATCTTGGCAGGGGCACAAGGGGAGTGTTATCTTGTGGTAATGCGTTATCTCGCCTCATTTGCCTAACCGCGTGCCGGCCGAGCAGTGCACTTCAGAAGCCGCCGCATCTGCAAGGAATTCGAACTTATATAGACTGGACCGTATAGATAACTGGTATAGAATGTTTATCGAGTTTCTGTACGAGCCTCTTGAGCAGCATCCGGCGTCTCACCAGATGTGCGCGTGATCGCACTCTGTCTGCGAGCTGCACGGTGGGAACTGCCAAAGCTGACGTTGAGTCCTTCTGGTGGCGCGAACACGTTATCGTTCATATATGTTGATCTGATTGCTACATGTCATGCACCGTTAAATTTGGTCTGAACGATGGCTGGAGTGGGACGACCGCATTAGGCCCAATATATACTGAAAGTCCAATATGTACTGAAAAAAAAAAAGAAAAGAAAACCAGTTCTTTTTACGGGCATGTCTGTAGTCGAGTGATCACAGCAGATATGATTTTGCAGGAACTGGAAACCGGTTCAAGGCACTACGAAAGGCACGCACGTGCCATCCGGTTCTCTTGGAACTACGCCGTGTGCTGCACAGAGCATATATGCGCCAAAGGCAGATGTTGGCTGTCTGGTCTGTGCCGCCTATCTTTCTTTTTTATATGCGCCCATCAGCCCTGGCTGATCATTGAAACCGTTTTTGGAAACCGGTCTCGACTACAATGAACATATATATATATATATATATATATATATATATATATATATATATATATATATATATATATATATATATATATATATATAACACGCTCGAAGACATAACTTCGCATAAGCCATTCCCACATGCTCAACAGCGACGCTCGAGCAACGTGAACACCTGAAACAGCTTGTTTTCAATGAGCCGTTGACACAGCGAACGCGAGTGTTCTGTAGCAAGGAGCGTTCAAACTCGGTTACATATATTGAGCTGAATAGAAAAAAAAAAATCAGATAATAGCAAAAGAAAAAGGACTATGGACGCTTTGCGCCTACAACAATGCATCGAAATGAGGTCGCCCTGCAGACCCCTGTATACCAAGGTGTCTGTGACACAGAGACGAACGCGCGCGCACAGAAAGAGGAAAGGGGTGTGGAGGCCGGCTCCAGCCAGTCTGGCGTAGCTGGATCGCGCGATCGTCGGCGTAGCGATAAAGCGTCTACGTAGAGTGACGCGTGCCACAACAGCGAAATAGATAAATGCAATGCTCAGCTCGAGGAGCGCTCCAGAGAGATAAGCGACGAGTGGGGAGGATTGAAGGAGGTGCGCAGCGTCACATTCCTATGTAACACCCCTCTCTTGTGCGCCGGTGCGTAGTAGCGGCAGTGCTGTGGAAACGCGGCGGCGCGGTTGATGGAAGTAAGGTGCGAAGGGAGTGAAAGCGGTGGAGTGCGTTGGCACGTGCAGATAAAGGGGTGAGGAGATGTGAAGACGGGCCACTTCGGAGACAGTCGGTCCTGGACTGTGTAGTTTATACGGCGATCGGGAACCTAATGACAGTTGTTTATCCAGAATTTGGATTTTGGGGCGTTGTTACTCATGCTGTAACCAGAACGCCGGAAGGGGGGCGGGGGACACGCCAAGTAATTGGTTATTTGTATATTTATCGGAAGCAACGTATTGTGTAGCTTAATTGTTTGGGAAGTGCGTACATAATGCGGTCTTGTACTAAGGGTTCGCGCCTAGAGGCCACGTGCATTTAACTTTCGCATGGTTGCCCGGATGTTCTGGCATGGGCAACCAGGCGATCTCGTTTCAATACCCGCCGCGGTGGCTTAGCGTGGCTAGGTGTTGACTTGTGAAGCTCGAGGTCCGGTGTGGAATGGCAGCCACGGAGGGTGCATTTCGACGGGGATGAAATGCGGGAGACACCCGTGTGCTTAGATTTGGGTGCACGTGACCTTACAGCGGAGCGCTCCACCACCTAGTGTGCCTCATAATCGTAGGTGCTTTTCGCAAGATTATTTAGTGAGCACCCGGATGATCTTGTCCGAGTACCCCGATATCGGCTCCGGCTTTTGGCTCAAGGTCGCTTTTAATGTCGTCAACAACGGGAGAATAAAGCATTTCAAAGAAGTGAGTAAAGGTGGGAGATGAAAGAGGCTATGGTTTGGAGCACCATTACTCGGCGCTTCGAAGACTTGGCTGCTGTTCCGGCGTTACTTGTAAATCTATCTGATATCTTCGGATTGACTGGACTCGGCTCTCGGGCAGTGTTGCAGTAACGTATTTTCTTCTCTGTAATTTATGTACTTCGAGGTTATTTCCTGAAGTTCCCGCCGCGGTTACTTTCCTAAATTTGGTCCTGTAGTCGTATTTCTTGAGAATTAGATGAGGGGGAGTAGGGGGGGGGGGGGGGGCGAGCACAACCCACATATTCCTTTTTTGCAAATGTTCAAAGCAACGTCATATATATGAATCGCCGTAAACTTCATATATTAATCAAAGGATGTCTGCGCATTAGTTGTGCTCAGGGGTGACGTATAATTATGTCAAGTTGGCTACATTGACACTATTTTTGAAGTGCCACATGCAGGTGATAGCTTCCCCTCTAAAGGGTGTAGCATCTTATACCGAGTTCTCGTCCGCATACGCAATGAATTTCCACACATTAGACTGGTATATTATAACTGGTATATTATAACATTTTTCTAACTTTCTTTATGGCTACTTCGTCTTTGCCATAAGAATTATGAAAATGCGACCACGTTAGTGCCTTTTTTTTTGTTTTACTTGCGAGGCACGTAACGCATTATTCCGAGTGGCGCCACAACATCAGACGAAAACGCTGGATAAATCAGAACACGAGTTGCCGAAATGCTTTAACGCCTTAAATACGTAGCGCCGTTCAGGAGAAACGTACACTTACGAGGCAGGCCAATTGCCAGCTTTATATTTAAGGCACAGCTGCGTAATTCCTTTTTATATCAAGTAATCCTCACATTCGAATACGCATCCACATGTTTCGGACCCGGATAATTCACCGTCAAAATAAGATATCGCCCCTCTGTCTCGCAGAGCACTTGTATCTCCGAGCCAGTGGACCGATAATGCAAGCCACGCGCATTCGGCAGAATCGCGGAAGTTCTGCCTGTACAGGCGTCGCGGAACAGATGAAGCGCAGCGTTGCGGTTCTTCCTTTGTTTCTTTGTGTTGCACACGTATGTGAGTCGCTCGCTTCCCTGTGTACGCCCATGTCGGCCACGGCGCTGCTTAATTGGATTCTCTTTTCCGAGAGATCTCGTGGGAGCTCCCGGTTCGAGCAGTTCGAGTGAACTACTTACTTACTGCAGCCTCGGCGCGTATCACTGTGACGGCGACTTCCGCGAGCCTCGGTGCGCTGCGAAGAGGGCGACGATTGCGTGTCATGGTGTCTGTGTTGCGCTAAATTTCAGTTGTTGTTGTGTTGTTGTTATGTGGGGTTTAACGTCTCAAAACCAGCTCTGATTATGAGAGACGCCGTAGTGGAGGGCTCCGGAAATTTTGACCACCTGGGGTTCTTTAACGTGCACTGACATCGCACAGCACACGGGCCTCAACATTTCGCCTCCATCGAAATGCAGCCGCCGCAGCCGAGATTCGATCCCACGACCTATAGGATCAGCAGCCGAGTACCATAGCCACTAGACCACCGTGGCGGGGCGCTAAATTTCAGTGGGGCTGAGTGGTACGCAATAACAACTCTCTTCTAATAATGCCGCTTCAGTATTTTTTCTTATTTCGCATTTTTGTGTAGTTTGTTTTTCATTTTCCTGTACTATTTCTCTTTTCCCGACACCATCCTTTGTGCGACGGATGCTTTCGGCCAGTTAACGTTCCCTTTGCTGGGGCGAGCTGAAGGAAGCTGTGCCATATAGTTGTGAATAAACCAGTAAAACACGTTGTAGGGCTAGTTGGTTCATTGTGTTGATGAAATACAATGAACCGGCCCTGTGAATAAACATCGTGTGATGGGCACTTTAGCGCCTGTCCTTGTCTCGTGGTCGCGCGTCACTAAAGATCAACATCATTATTGCTATAAGATACTACTCCTTCTACTTCTAGACGACGGGATCGCGAATCTCCTTGCGCCTCTCCCTCTACAGTGAATAACTTCAAGCTGTTCTATGTGCTCTTTTATCACGTGCGTCTCTCACTACCTTAATCCTTTATATTCCCGGTGCACGGTAGCCGCGGCCGTGTTGCGTCCCAGTTAGCACTCGTGCCTTTCATTTATCATTTCCATTCCTTCCCAATTATTAATGCGAAAGCCCTATATGTATCACTGGACAAGTATCCTCGAACGACCTCGACACGGACGATGAAAATGATCTGGTACGGTAAATATCACGTGACCCAAGGAAAGCCAGAAGCGACCAGGATGTCAGCCGTGTGTAAGAGGTGATTAATAATTGTCGGAGTTAACTAACAATTGGTTAGTGATTGCGGCTAGGCTAAGTATGCTGCGACACTCGTATACCTGAGCCCTTGATAGGAAGCAAACCCATGACCTTGCTTGGATAAAGGTGGATTAAGATATATTAAAATAAAGGTGGATCAATATGGATTAAGGTGCGCAGGGAATGGCGTAAAAGGCTTCCGCCTTCGCTTTTCTTAGACGGTGACTATCTGAGGACAGCTGGGAATTTTTTTTTCTTTGTTTCTTCGTTGGTTTCTTCATCTAACCATGTACTCTCTCTCTCTCTCTCTCTCGCAGGCGAGACGACGACGTACGTGTTGCGCGTGGCCGTGCGCGCCCGCCAGCGCGCCCTGGGTCCGCTGCACCCGGGCTTCGACATCAACGGCATCATCCACGACGGTCTGTGCAAGCTCCTCCCAGAGAACGCGCACAAGCTGTGCAGTGGACGCCTGCACGTCTCCCTCACTCGTGTGTCCGACGGAAAGAACGTGCTGCTATCGCATTTCGAGTCCCGGGAACACCTCGTCGAGGTGGGTCAACATTTCACCGTGAAAGCCTCGTCGTTACGAGGTATATGGCGTAGTCGATGTCCACGGTGGTCTCGTGGCTATGGTACTCGGCTGCTGATCCGAAGGTCGCGGGATCGAATCCCGGCCGCGGCGACTGCATTTCTATGGAGGCGAAGTGTTGAGGCCCGTGTACTGTGCGATGTCAGTGGACGTTAACGAACCCCAGGTGGTCAAAATATCCGGAGCCTTCCACTACGGCATCTCTCATAATCATAACATGGTTTTGGGACGTTAAGCCCCACAAATCAATCAATGCTGGCGGCACCATCAGAACATACGTGAACGCCACAGAAATCCTATAGTGAACAAGAGCTGCACGTAGATCGATTGATGGCGAAACTGCCTAGGTATCTGTAGCTTAGTGGTTAGGTGTCGGCTTGGTGAGCGCCAGGTCTCGGGGTCGAATCCCGGCCACGGCGGCCGGTACGGCGATGGGGGCGAAATGTTAAAGAGCACCCGTGTGCCTTGATTTAGGTGCACGTTGACCAACCACAACTGTTTAAAATAGTACTCCGGATCCCTGCACTATACGGAACGTGCGCCATGATCATAGCTGGTTTTGCCACGTATAACATAGCAGTTATTATTATTGGTCGGTGGCGGTCCTGTCTGCGAAGTGTGACGACTCGGAAACGCTCGAAAAAGTCAAAAGAGCGTTTCGCACCCTTTCTCTGAAGAGGCTCTTGAGAAGTTGGAAAATTGACTATCTAGGGGTGCGCATGGTTCTTAATAATGAGAAGGGTGGGTGGGGGAGTTGGGGGCGAATGTTCACGGCAGTGCCCTTTAAACGCAATGCAACGTAAGGGTATATAGGCACGGTGGTAGGATACGTGCACGTATGGGAGGTTTGGCTGTACGCCTCAGGTAATTGACGCCCACCTCAGGGTGATAAGCACACCCTTCCGGAGCGCTTATCACCATCAAAGAATATATATTCCCACGGTATAGGTTCGGCTTATCTTGAAGTGGCCCATTTAGATATAGGGAGTGGTTCGGATAGTGCTGCTGATAAAGGGTAAAAAGAAAAAGAGGTGTTGCCCAAAAGCGGCCCACTCCGCTACCACCGGTCGGCGGGAATCGAGAAGCTGCAAGTGCATGCATATATATGTGACCGTACGAAAGCAACCGTGAACGAGTACGTTAGTAACTACAGAGAGCTCACGAAATGAAACAGGACATGGAAGCCTTCGGTATAATAATTTGCATGTATACTGTTACTCAAGTCGATATACGAATCTGGATGGGACGTTTGCTCGAAGTGTAGATTAGACACAAACAAAGACTCTGGAAACGAGAGTGTGTGCACTTCTTAGCCCTAAATTCACGCGTTTGATTCCGTGAGCATTGTGCGTTATACGCATATCGTGGGGATCGCGCAAAGATGAGTTAACATTATCCCTTGTGCGCCGTAGTTTCACCATTCCCTGTGCGTCGTATAGTTGCAATATGGTCATCTCGAGAGGGCACGATAAAAGAGAGTTATCATTTTCATCATCGCTCGCGTTGACCTCATGTTTATATAGATATGTGTACATATACTTCAGTCACCGGAAAAGACAACGCCGCTGCGCGCCCACCTATAAAGTATTGTTTCGGTTCTGTCCTACACTGTCGCTTTCAGGCGCCTGACGATCGAGTACTTAGTTGTACTATACTATAGATGGCGACAGAGACCTTGAGAGCCGCAGTATGGAATGGACGCATCGTGGCAGCAGTAACTGTTATCTGCCTGCGCATACGCAATATGCAGACCTCTACGCAGATTCGTTGAGCCGCTGTGTGCGATCCGCCCCAGGTTTCGCAGGCGAAGATAAATAAGAAAAAAAAAGGGCCGTTATCTATGTCCAGCAACAGTCGAGTCTCTGTGTAAACACTCGATCGATAACGGCGCAACGCTTAGTTGAGCGCAACGTGCGCATGACAGTGCACAAATGCGTCGAGTGTGTACATAATACCAAACAGCATAATGTGTGTAGATGTTCCGGCATAATTGAACTGATGTGATTAATATTTTAGCGCACACGTGTATACGAAACAAAGTATATACGCTTTACAACTCTTCATATATAACTCATTGCGTTTGGCTTACGAAAAAAAAAAAAAGGATTACGACGATGCGAGCGATATACGGCTAAATGCGGTCGTCATCATGATGGTCATCATGTCTACGCACGATGCAGGGCAAGCAGAAGCCTGCCCCATATCGATGTCCTGCGCTAAGTGCGGCAGCGTTATCCCTGCAAACTTCTCGATCTCCTCTTCTACCCAACTAGCTTTCTGCCGCGGCCTGATACTTCTTGCCTTCTCTTGTTGCACAGTCTATTGCCCTTAAATGCCAACGGTTACCTTGCCTTCTCATTACATTACGTGCCCGTTCCCGTTTCCTATCGATTTCCACCGTGGGTCCCATGAGCCCACGGTTTGTTCCCTGTTCCTTAGCACTGCACCTATGGCAAGCGAAGCTTGTAGCGGCTGACTTGTGAACCCGTAGATGACATACCAAACAAACAAAAACAAAAGAAAAAGGGAAAAGAAGGAAGGAAAGAAAGAAACTTGCCATAATCGTGAAAACAGTTCGCACTCACTTCTTTCTTTCTCTTACACTTCGAGTAATAGAAAGAATGAAAAAGAAAAAAAAAAAAGGAAGAAGAAACTGCTCGTCGGGCTGCGTATTTGAACCACCGCCGGCCCTCCGGGTTGTGAGACCGCCACTCTCGCTTCGTCATACGCGCCCTTTAAAGCGGGGTTTTATATATGCGTGAAGAACTAGAGCCGCGTAACACGTGCACAGAGAGATTCTTTAATTGAAAAGAAGGGAAAAGCACAGGATAGTAACTGTCTCTCGTCGAGGAGGACACCTCAACCGTCCTGTGCGGGGGATGGGGGAGGGGGACTAAAGCAGAGAAAGAAAGATAAAGTAGAACTTAGAAGAGGGAGACGTTCACCAGTGCGCGCTCGGCAAACGAAGAAAGAAAGAAAGAACAAAGCACGCACACACCAAGCTTCGCTTGCCCCCCATTTTGCCGATAGGGAGAGGACTAGCTCCTATGTCTTTATTATCTCCCTTTCCTTTGTTCCCTGAGTCATCCCCAATTTATGTTCAGCCAACGCCTCCTCAAAGTAGAGGAGGCGATGGTTCAGCTCCTTTCGTGAACCTCCAGGCTTCTGCGTCCTGTATATACTTAAACCGTTGATGATGATGATGATGATTGTGGTTCGGTTAAGGAAAGGACGCTACTTTCTGCAGCCCACGTCGGGAGCACGGCTAAGCGTCCCGTGGGGGTAGGGGGAAACGGAGTGAAAGAGATAGATGAACGCCGCAGTGGCTCCCTACATGGGCTGCAGAAATTAGCGTCCTTTCCTAACCGAACCACAATCATCATCATCAGGGCTACAGAAATTTACGTGTACTGTGCAATGTCAGTGGCTTAAATTTCCGGAGCCCTCCACTGCGGCCTTTCCTCTCTACCTCTTTCACTCACTTTCCCCCTCCCCCATGGACGCTTAGCCGTGCTCCCTACATGGGCTGCAGAAAGTAGCGTCCTTTCCTAAACGAATGACAATCATCATCATCAGAAATTTAGACCACCTGGGGTTCCTTAACGTACACTGACAGCGCACAGTACACGGGCCACTGGCATTTTCGCCTCCATCGAGAAAGCGACCGCCGCGGCCGGGATCGAAATCCGCGTTTTTTGGGTGGCAGCCGAGTACCTGTAACCACTACACCACCGCGGCGGACCACTTAAACCGTTGCTGCAGCATAACGCTATACGTTCCCTAACCCTCTATCACCTCCGCGCTAACGAGAGCGCACACGAAGGGAGAACTGATGAGCCAAAACCACGCAGTAGTGCGTCTCATGTGTTTACACGCAGCGTTCGGTCACACTTACGTGGCCCCGTTGTTTCGGTAGAGGCCGCTCGCTTTCCCAGCGATAGCGCGTGTAACTGATTCGGCGCGCGTGCGCCTGTACCTTCTTATCGCTGCTCGCGAGCTATCGCACATACTCGCGGATAAGGTGGGAATGCAGGTTCTGGCATCCGAAAAAAAAAAAAAAAGAAGCGCGTTCGTATTGAGACCTTCGGTAATGTTCGAGAGCGTGTGGGGTCGCTAATTGAAGTCAGCGTGAAAGTGTTTGATGATTGTGGTTCGGTTAAGGGCGCTATAATTTCTGCATCCCATGCCGGATGATTGTGGTTCGGTTAGGAAAGGACGCTAATTTCTTCAGCCCATGTGGGCAGCACGGCTAAGTGTCCGTGGGGGTGGGGAAAAGGGAGTGAAAGAGATAGAGAGGAGATAGAGGCCTTAGTGGAGGTCTCCGGAAATTCTGACCATCTGGGGTTCTTTAACGTGCACTGACAACACGGGCCTCTGGCATTTTCGCCATGCAGGGAGCACGGCTAAGCGTTCGTAGAAGTAGGGGAAAGGGACTGAAAGAGATGGAACGGAGAGAAATGGCCGGGCTTCGCAAGGTTTAAGCACCTGATCGAGGTTCTTTTAACGTGCCCTGACAACGCACGCGCACATCGCGATAGCGACGAGAGCCCGGGAACTGTGAGGGGCGCACAAAATTAAACGCGCTTGTACCGAAGACGATCGCCGCCATATTTGGAAGTGCATTCGTATGGGTCTGTTTTTGTTGCATATATACCTTCAGCGCACACAAAGGCTCGCGTATAATCTGGCGGATTTTACGTCCCAAAACCTACATGTGGTTATGAGAGCCCACGTAGTAAAGTCCTCCGCAAATTTGGCCCGGCTGGGGTTCAATCGCACAGCACACAGGTCTCGGTCATTTCGCCTCCGCCGAAATGCGGCCGCCGCGGCAGGGATTCGACCCCGCAGCCTTCGGACCAGCAGTCGAGTGCCATATAGAGCCACTATAGCAAGGCCTGTGTGCTGGCGCGCGCGCGTGTACCGTGAAAACTAATAGTGAATAAAATCTGCGTGTGTATGTTATAGCAATGCAAAAACTAAAACATTCAAAAGAAAGCGGCAGAACAAAAGGACACATGAAGAACTATGTACTACTACTACTACTACTACTACTACTACTACTATATTATTATTATTATTATTATTATTATTATTATTATTATTATTATTATTATTATTATTATACAGGCGCGTTTAGAGGCAGAGTATTTCCGAAATGAGTTCTTACGGTCTCTCGATTTCTTCCGAATGCACGCACCGCATCAGACCCTCTATGCAGCCGCGTAACATCGTGAAATGAAAAAAAAAAAAAAAAGGAATTGAATCGCTGCCTTTCGCGAGATCTGCAGTCCACATATCTGCAGCTCGGTTGAACGAAACGCGTGACTGGCGCGTCGCATGATCCCCTCTTTCGACGACCGGGCCGGCGCATTTCTTCGAGCTGGCTGCTTTCCTTTATTTTATTTTTTTTCTCTCCTTCAAGGTTATTTCTCCTCTTCCATCCGCATAAGCAAGCCGCGGCGGGTGATCCGGGCGCGTGCCATTTTATCGTATTTTATTACCATCACCAGGAAGCGACGTGCGTGGAAATATAGCGCCGCGGGCGCTGGGTGTAGGTTACGTAATCATCGCTCTCTGTCTTTTACCTATTTCTTTTTCTAAATCGCGAAGGCCGTCATGCAAGTATGCGCTCAATTATATCGTTGCTTTTTTCTTCTTTTTTGCCTTTTTTTTAATTCGATGATAGCGCCGTCGTACGAGCGCATTCCTATACACATTCTGCTAGACAAAAACTTCCTCTTGTTAAAGCCGCGAAATGCGAGCAACACTTTCGTGGCGCTTTTTAGAAAGCGTGTCGTTGCCTTGTGTCAAAGCGTCAGTTTCTGTTTGAGCCATGCACGCGCTCGTGTAGTTCGTCAGCGCTTACAATGTGTACTCAAGAAATGTCATTTTTGTGAGATGATTGATTGATTGATTGATTGATTGATTGATTCCTAGGGTTTTACGTCCCAAAACCAGCTGTCATTATGAGAGAAGCCGTAGTGGAGGGCTCCGGAAATTTTGACCACCTGGGTTCTTTAACGTGCACTGACATCGAACAGTACACGGGCATCGACATTTCGCCTACATCGAAATGCAGCCGCCGCGGCCGGGATTCGATCCCGCGACCCTCGGATCAGCAACCGAGTACCATGGCCACTGGACCACCGTGGCGGGGTTCATTTTTGTAAAACAGCATACATAGTATACTCTTCATTTCGTTTGCTTCTAAGGTCCCACATTCCGTTCAGTACCTTCAAACCTATAGGGCCTTTAGAGGCACTGAGGAAATATCTATCGCGACGCCATGCTGTAAGCTTGCATGCAGTAGATTTACGCGACACCTGTATAGACGTTTCTAAGACCGTGTGCTAATGGTTTAATTGTGATAAACACTGGCGACTTTTCGTTTGCCTTCACATATCGGTGAGCTATTAATAGTTACGCGTAATATCGAAGGCGTGTTCTAAAGTAGCACACGTGATGTGTGTATGCGTGGCTGCAGTTAATTTACGTTATCACCGTGCATCAAATAAGGATGCGGCGTTATCGGGAGTCGTGGCGTTTCCAGGAAAACTGGATTGCGGCAATCGTGTATGTTGCCGGGAGCGCCGATCATTATATTATAGCATATACAGAGGTTGTAGTCACCGCCATTTAGCGAAAGACGAGACAGGGGAATATTGAAGCCTTCTTGGCTGTCGTTCAGCCACATTCTGTGACACGCTTAACACTTGGCAACGCTCCAAGATTGGACGGCGATGCGCGTTCTCGGGTATTATAAAAGCAAATTTTGTTTATACGCTGGAAGTCGTTGCGTGTCCAACATCCTGTCCCCATTTTCTTTTTTAAGTGGTTCATTGTTAGTTGAGATTACAATATTTGAAGTGGCGTGGTACCATGAGTTCAGGAGGAGTGACCGCCCACATCTACACTCTTGGTGCTGCGGTCCGAAGCGCCCGCTGTCGCGATCGCAACACCTCGTCCCCTTCCTGAGCAGGGGTCTCAAACACACGGCCGCATGCGGCTCGCTGACCTATTGCTGGCACCTTGAACTGTATTTCGCTTCATATATTTATTTGTTTATAAGTTTAATTGTGAGCCTATCACCCACAATGAGCAATCGTGATGCCAGATCCCGGACTTCAGAGATGATCCGCATGTATAAAACACGGGAAAGTCCTCTTACCGAAAGGCAACGGTAGCTGATGTTTGCTAAAACTCTTTCATCTCCACCCCCTCCCCCTTATTTCTAACGTTCCCTGCCCTAACAGGGCTGAATTTCGTGGGGGTGAGTTTGAGTGACCCCTGCTAATAGGCAGCCTAAGGGCATAATGAAGCCTACCTGTCGCAGAAACACAACTACAGGACAAGCAGCTTGTTCTGTGGTTGCGTTTGTAAGGCAGGCATCATGTTTTTCGTCCATTTTAATTCCTTTCTACTTATTCCATAATTACTATAGTACAATTAAAACTACGAACATTTCCCCTGTGCTTTCATATAGGCTTTATTGTC
Organism: Hyalomma asiaticum; assembly: GCA_013339685.2. Lineage (NCBI taxonomy): Eukaryota > Metazoa > Arthropoda > Arachnida > Ixodida > Ixodidae > Hyalomma > Hyalomma asiaticum. The sequence continues at coordinate 108,687,272 of CM023483.1, read as the reverse complement.
TGTTGGCTTCGTTAAGTTGTTTCTAACAAATAAACGAGCCCTTGACCCCTTCCTTTTCTTTTTTTGCCTAGTGTCAGTGTTTTTCAGTGGCGGCTTCATTATGTCCTTAATACCAATTATAGGCCGCCGGAAGCGGCGCGCGTCCCGATTTGTTCGGGCACGTCACCGCGCGCTCGGTGCTGATATTTCAAGTGTCACGTGTCAGCAACGTAACAGTACTCACGTGTACACGGTCGTCGGCTGGCTTACGTCAACCCCCCCCCCCCCCCCCTTCTATTTCTGAGCGTGGCCGGCGCCCGCTCTGTAGAAGAGCAAACGGTGTCCATTCTGAAGTTACAGCCCTATTCTGTGGCGAGTATAGCCACCCCTTGCAGCATTGTTTGCGTTGCGCTAGTCAACTCGAAATGCGTAGGCCTGGTGAGGGGCCTGTTAACATGCCTGTTGCAGCGGCATGTGACCACCACATATATATGCTATCTGCACTTGCCTGTTTGCGTTCCTTTAATTTTATGGATTGTTAAATTGCCGGTAGGCGAACCAGCGATAATGGCAGCACCGCGAGCGTTTACGTCATCATGTCTACGCCCACTGCAGGGCAAAGGCGTCTCCCATAGATCTCCAGCTATCCAGGTCCGGCCTGTGCTAACTCCGACCGCTTATCCGGCAAACTTCCTGATATCATCGCCCGACCGCATAGTGACTTATTATCGACCATGCACAGTGTTGCGCAGCTGTAAACTCGATGATTCGGGTTCGATTCACGGATAACCACGGCCGTCCTATTCCAATGACTGTCAAACGAAAAGACAATAACTACCTGCATTAGGTTTAAGTGCATGTTGAAAGGTGTTACGCTCTATGTACGGCTGATTCTGAAGCCTAGCTCCGGCTCCAGCCGTGCACAGTCGTTCCGTGCACGTGTATACGTCCCCTTCCCGTAGCGTAATGATCACAGCTGCGGCGGGTTCGGGCGAATAAGGTAACTGGCCAAGCGAAGTAAATGACACTTTGTTGCTGCACAAGAAATACCGCGTACACTCCGCGTCGTAGAGGGATAGTCCGCTCTATACGTAAAACTAGTGTAACAAAGGGTAGGCTTACTCCTTAGCTGATCGGGTCTCGCGGGTCAGTCAGGCTGGTTCAGAGTTCCACCGCTGGCACAAGAGAGACAAGAGAGACTGGTCTCACTGACCGGTGGTCCTTTTATACATTCCGTCTCCTTGTTCTGCGAGGGGAGGGAGTTCTCTCTCGCAGAGAGACAGGCACCTGATCCCGCGAGGAGAAGATCTCGGGCTGGCGCGCGGCACTCAAAAGGCGGAACGGGACGGAAAGGGCGGCCGGGACGTATCTGTCACCTAACAGCGCGGCCCTTTCGCTTCCGTCGCCGATGCGCACTCGCGCCAACGTTAAAGTATAGTGCCTAGAATATATTCTAGGCACTATAGTTAAAGGAACCGTCTACCGTCCTTCATCGCTCTCCCGTTTTTTTGGCTCAATAGAAAGCGTATCTTTCGAAGTGTCCCAGCATGCAGTGGTTTCTCCAGAAACTGCATAGAAATTATTAAAACACATTTTTTTTTATCTACGAAGGTCGCTTATTTCCTAGTGTAGGCATGCCAGCAACAATGGTAACCGCGAATGATGCGTCGTCGTCTCCCTGGAAACCCTTTCGGGCGCGGGAGGCTTCTCAACAGGAACCGGTTTCAATGTCGACATTCCAGAGGTGACGAGGAGGAGGAGAGGCAAGGGAAAGTCGGCGCGCGGGGGTGCGCCTCGGACATGCATGACAAGCGCAGTACTACGCGCCTGTGCAGGCAGACAAATGCCAAGCAGCGCCACCTGCGCCACCCCGAAAGCAGCGAAAAAAAAAAGAACAAATTGCTCTTGCACGCTATAACAAGGTGTCTCATAGGGTGAAGTACGCCTGTAAGACATACATAATAGTTTTTCAGCAGAATATGTATGCCTGCGTGGTCTGGTTCTCGTACACTTGGAAAATGACGAACACGCTGTTGGGTGTCGCTAGCGGCGTTTTTTGCACCACTTTCAGAGCAGAATTAAAGACCCAATTCCTTTTCGTGGGGTGAAAGCGTGCTCGTTCCCGTAAATGTGGCGCACGATCTGCCAAATTTTACCACAATCCTAAAGAATTTTCCGAGCGGTAGACAGTCCCTTTAAAGGAAGGAAACGGGTGCGCGTGCTCCCCTACAATTTTCAAGGAACCCTTGCTACGGAGTGCCTCATCATCATATAGTGGTTTTTGTACGTGAAACCCCGGATTTTTTTTCCCATTTTGTTTAAGTTTTGATTTGTGTATACAAACGCTGCACACGTGTCACGCGGACCGACATTACGCCGCCAGCGCAAGGGATATATTATGGGCGATTGTCTGTGGAGTTCACCATGTGCTGTAGCGAAGCATACTCGTGCGTAATGATGCGCGCGTGCATCGCTTGCTCCATTTGCATGCAGCATTTGCGCGCTACACCGCGCCGCGGCTTTTCCGCCTGCGCGCATTGCATATATGAAGACGCTGCAAAAGCGGCAAGGAAAGTCTTCATTTATAAGCCATACGTGAAGCGTGCTTTCGATCCGCCATGCTTGTGCACGCGACCTCGGGCAAACGAAAAGGGAGATTCAGATTTACAGCGTCTTGGCGATGTACCGCGCGGACTACAAAGGAACGCAACCCAGGTTGCAGTAGAACGCGAGGTTTGGGGTTTCGCGAGCGCTGAAGCCCTTTGCGTAATACGCTAAAGCGCTACACCTGAAGCTCCATGGGTTGTGGAAATAAATATTTCAAAATATCTAAATAGAAGGGTGTCCTGTACTATAGGCCTTACAGAATCGAAGAACAGCTTATTCGCAAATACGATTATTTCTCGAATATAGTATTGCCTCCACTGTGCAGGGGCAGACGGGACATTGGTGTTGCGTTCCTATAATACGGACATATATATTTGTGCACGGTTCGGGAAAGCTCATGTACTGCAGCAGGCGATATCGATCGGGAAGACAGTCCTTATACTGGCCATTAAACGGTCTTTTGTCTGTCCGAATTGTTATATGTGAATTCGAAGAGTCTGCTTATTGATTCCGTTGCTCGTCGATGCCGTTAATGTTAACGTAATGCGTATAATCCCACGAATGTCATCAGGTGTAAAAAAATGGCTTTCCGACACTTAAAGAGGTTTCGATCTGATTCGGTCTGAAAAAAATCGATATTCGCATGCATCTTCCTTGATAATTACCTTTCTGTAGCGCCAGCTGACGTTACGCCATCTTACTTGCTATAGTTCCGAGCATTAAGCGACTGTGCTTTCCTATAGGTACTTGTCGACCGCCCCGCCATACGGTGGTCTAGTGGTTATGGCACTCGGCTGCTGATCCGAAGGTCGCGGGATTGCATCCCGGCCGCGGCGGCCGCATTTCGATGGAGGCGAAATGCTAGAGGTTCACGTATACTGTGCGATGTCAGTGCACGTTAAAAGAAAAGAAAGAAAGACAGGCGGTAGAAAATTTCCGGAGCCCTCCACTGCGGCGCCTCTCATAACCTTATTGCGGTTTTGAGACGTAGAACCCCGGAAATTAATTAAAATTAATCCCTTATTGTTGCCCATTCCGTAGCCACTACCGCTTTGCCCCCGTCTTCACGGCAGACATTTTTCCTCCCATCGATCTATGTGCGGCCTTGTTCTGTTTTTGCGCGTTGTGCGTAAGCACATGCGCGTCTCAGTTTGCACATTCCTTTGCGCCTAACGCTTCCCCACTTTCCTTACGGCCTAAATGTACGCACGTACGCCTCAGTAGATTTCGCACGTACGCCTCAGTAGATTTCCTATAATTCAACAGAAGTATATGCGTGCAATATGGAATGACTTCTTCACTCTGTTCTCGTTGCAGGCACTGAAGTGCAGCTGCTTCATCCCCTTCTACTCCGGCCTGAGGCCACCAAAGATTAACGGAGTGGTAAGTGAAGGAGCCGACTCGGCTTCTGCTAACCCTATAGTTTCGGTTTTAGCGCGGCGTTGTATGACGGGTTTCTGACGCGTGCTGTGTGGTCGCAGGCGTACATGGATGGCGGCTTCAGCGACAACCAGCCGTCGCTGGACGAGAACACGGTGACCGTGTCGCCGTTCGCTGGCGACAGCGACATCTGTCCCATCGACGACACGTACAACCTGACGCAGATAAACTTCCGGAACACCAGCATATCGGTGAGTGCCTCCGTATACAGTGTAACTGCGAGGGCGCGTATCTGTGTGTGTAAAGCGCCCGAACATGTACAGAGCTTTAGCGAAAATGCGTGTCTTCGATTATACTCTTATGTAGACTTACCTTTAGTAAGCGTCTTTGCCCAGGTAACTACACTATAACCATTACCTTTAGAACAAGTACAGTGTGTATATACGCCTGCATGGCGCGCTTTCATGCGAAGCATGTTTTGATTCGGCCGCCGTGAAAATATGTGTGCTCCAGACACTTGAGCAAACAGTCGCTTGCGCGTGTAACGTTTCCTTTCCTTGCGACTAAGGTGAAAATTCAATTACTTCAGCGAGAAACTGACACGTCTTCAAATTAAGTGACGACTATAACGGGCTGTACGATTATCACGAAATCTTGCTACCTTTCTTACATTGCATCAAATAAAAAAAAACGCTTAACTCGGTCACTGTGGCGGTGCTTCATCGAGTTCACGCCGGATTGCATGGCTGTATATAGTAAGTCGGGGAGTGCCTTTGTGTAACAGCTCGTTGCAACGACCCTTGAGATAAGAGCAACTGTTATCCCCTTCCTACACAGATATGCCCGGGAAACTTGTACAGGGCGGCCCGTATCTTCTTTCCCCCTGACCCCGAGATACTGAGCCGAATGTGTCAGCAGGGCTTCGACGACGCCGTCCGTTTCCTGCAGAAACACAGTAAGTTAAATTACACCGCCACCTGTGGCTTTCCCAGCCGTTCCGTACACCCTTATCTACTTTTGCGAGATTGATGTCACGTTGACATGTGCTCCAGTCATTACGAGCTGAGTACTCCAGGTTTGATAACATCAGGCAGGGGTTTACCCAGAATTTCGAATCAGGAAGGGGTGTTACCCGTGGTGTAACCAATACACAGGGGTGTGTGGAGGCTACCAAGTGATTGCTTATCTGGACAGACAGACAGACACACAGACAGACAGACAGACAGACAGACAGACAGACAGACAGACAGACAGACAGACAGACAGTGAACTTTACTGAATCCTTGCTTATCTGGAGAATTTTCTTTTTTTGAGGGGGAGGGGGCTCTATAAATATCCCTGAGATCAGGTTAACGGTGCTATATACACGATAAATATTTAGCGGGCGGTTAACCTGCTTGGTGAAGGGTTATTCGTGGTGCAGATAGTTTGATAAAACCAACCTAGATATACCCAGCTTAAATTATGGCTATCACTTGCAATACGCCGTTATCTCCTTCAAGGTGCTGTTTTCCGCTCATTAGCCGTGCGTTCTGTAATGCTTCCATTGCAGAAACATTGTTCTGTATGACGATGAGGTGTATATATACGCATGCAATACATATAATTGAAATCGTTATCTTTGACGTCGAAGTTTGCTTCGTGTTCTGTGGCGCATCGGCTCTAACACACTTTTCCCCCCTGCTGTCTCTTATCTCTTTAATACCAACAGCCAGCTTTCGGATGCTGAAATCAGGTAAAATTCGTGTTTGACTATTCTGTGACGGTCGACCTGCGTGCGCGCCGAATTTCCACGTAACCGTCTCAAGCTTAAAGATGTCTTTCCCTCTCTCTCTCCTTCAGCGCTAGCAGGTAATGAAGATATCCCATTTCGCTTTATCTTTTATCTGGCACCTCCATTGATAAACCCGTGCCTTGTACTAAGGGGCGAATTGCACTACGCGTGTGAGCCACGAACGCCCCTTTTAAGAACGCGGTAGCAGAGCAGTTTTAAAGATAATGTCAGCAGATATAGCGCCGGCATTTCATAATATACGCCGTCTTGTTGCCACCGCATGCAAAACAAAGCTGCAGTGCTTGTCGATTGCGTGTTCCGGATGACAAGGAGTATTTATGATGTACTCTATGTAATTCGCGTGATAGTGGTAAAAAGGCGTTATACATGGCAGGGGCCAGTCGACGGCACTGCATATAATACGCTGTCCGGCATCTGCATTCTTTCGTGCGTGCGTGCGTGCGTGTGTGTGTGTGTGTGTGTGTGTGTGTGTGTGTGTGTGTGTGTGTGTGTGTGTGTGTGTGTGTGTGTGTGTGTGTGTGTGTACGGAAACTGCATGATGTATTTCGAGGCCTCTGCGACGTACATTTCTGTAACGGAGAGCGATGAATATTTGTGGCATCAATAAACAATAAGGAAATGACGGAAAGGAATAAAGGGACTAAAATAAGAACACTCCGTACTAAAAAGAGAAAACGCGAGAGTTGCAATGATTACAATAACTGACGTTACCTATTGTTGAGTAATGCCGGTTGACGTTGATTATCCGTATTGGTATATTTATCATCAACATTGCCTTACGCAGATCGATCTGTCTACCACTTTTTTAGATGCAGCTTCCTGCACCTAAATGACCTTATTGATGTTGAAGCGATAGGTACAAGGTATTCATTGCAAGGACTATAGCTCACTGAAAGAGTGTATACACACGTTAATTTGCTTGCGCATTTGATAAAAAATGGCGGTGTCCCCATTGTTTGACCTTCGACCTTTCCGTTTTTACAGACATGATCTCCTGCACCAGCTGCTTGGCAGTGCAGTCGAGCTTCGTGGTTGCTGCGCCCGAGGCGAGCCCCGATCTGAGCGGCGACTCTGACGCCGAGCATGCGTACGACAACTGCCACAACTGCAAGCAGCGTCAGGAGTTGGCCCTCACCGACAGCCTGCCCGAGGCCATCGTCAGAGGTGAGTGTTCCACTTTTCCAGCGTCGAGTGTTCTCTTGAATGCTACAACTGCTGCTGAAGGTGCTGTTTATGAGCGTCGTCTAATTTGGTCATATCGTCAGGTTCCGTCACGGCGCCGTTTTAAGGTACCTGAAAAGGCCCATCAGAGCTGAACGGAGTGGTCAAAGACAGTGTCTGTGTAGAACGCACATGTTGTGGTTTCGAGCTTTCCGGACAGTTGTCGCAATTCATTCATTCATTCATTCATTCATTCATTCATTCATTCATTCATTCATTCATTCATCATTTTATTTGGACATTTTCAAAAAATGCCCACGAATTCAGGTGCTGTTTAAAATAACATAACCAGGTTTAGCATGACAGCCGCCATAGCACGCCATATATATTCAGGTATGCAGTACGCCGGCCCTTATGCGCGCTTCTCCCTTTTCGTCCCTTCTCCATCCACTCGACACCTAATCCCCCATGGCACCCTCTTATAAGGGAGCATTATAAAGCTGTCTTTTGTAATGTACCACATTAATTTTCTGCTCTTTGTTATAACGCCCTGTGGTCTGCATCTTGTGGCAAAGGAATGTTCGCCAAATAGCATATACAGGTATAACGCTGTCCACGTGGAAGTGTTCCGCCTATAGTCTGATGCAGCTTGCAGTATTTCAATATCTTCACGACTGTCTTTCACATCTGAACTCTCGTTTTCCTCTTTTGTATGTGCAGCTATCCAGGACGCATCTGACCAGCTGAACAAAGGCGTGATCAACTGGCTCTTCAGACATCGTCCTATGAAGCTTCTTTCCATACTGACAATACCATACGTGTTGCCCATCGACATCGGCATCGTCGTAATTTGCAAGTAAGCATGGAGAAAAGTTCGCTCCTTCCTTACTCTCCTGATATGTCAGGGATATGAGCATTAATTACGTGATTTATCGAGGCAGTGTACTTTTTCTGCTGTTTATTTCTCTTGTTCAAACAGAACGTTAGGCTTTTACAGGACGCTACTTGCAGAGCTTCTCAAGCAAGTGTACCTACATGTTCAATATCGCAGAGTTCTGTTTTCCGTAGAGTACAACTGACCATTCTCTGTACTGCATAGAAATGTTTTTGTTCGGTAAGGGGGAAAAAATGAGCAGTCTATATCAACAGCGTGTAAGCTGGAGTTTATTATCATGCATTTATTGAATAACGAGCCGTTGTCACTAAATTGGTTATAGTTCGGGAGTTTCTTGCGGGCACGAGAGCATTAATAAATATGTCTCGAATGCCTGTACACTTACGGGTAGGTTAAACATACGAGGTGGCTTCACATTGCATAGTTTCTTTGTCGTATCCGAGCTTTGCAATAATGGCTTACTGCTCCTGATCTCCTTGCACGTGGCGAATTGATATCTCGAAACAAACTAAACACGAAGAAGGAAGAGGACAACGTGTCGCGTTTTTCTTTCTCTCTTCGTTCTTCGTTGTGAGCGTCGCGCTCCTCGAAACACGAATGCATAGCCGAGAGTGCACTTCCAGACACTTAATATTCGCATGAACATCTGCACGATGTACAGTGTCGTTGCTCCCAGCCACTTACACGCGTACTTTCTCGAGCAGGATGTGGCAGCTGCTGCCCAAGATGCGCCGGGAAATCCGCCGCCGGCTCCAGCGCACCATGGGCGTGGCGCGCGACTTCACCACCAAGCTGCAGAGCAAGCACCCGCTGTACAGCGCGCGCTTCTCCTGCCAGCTCAACATCACCGAGTTCAACTACACGCCCGACGAACCGGAGCCACGGCCCAAGACTCCCACGGGTCCGCCTCCGCGCCGCGTGCCGGCGCCGATGCTCAGGCACGACCTGCGCAGCCGCAGCCTCGAAGACCTGGTTCGCGGCAACCCGAGGCTGCAGCAGCACCGCCACCGCATGATGCGCAAGTCCTCCTACGCGGGCCTGGCGATGCCCAGACGCGCCGGCAGCGAGGACGCCACCGTGGTCAGCTCGCTCAACTTCGGCTTCACCATGAACCTGTCGGGAGGCGCTGCAGGCGCCACCGCCACGGGACCTCAGGGCGCCGGAGCAGGAGGACCCGTAGAACGCTGCCGCAGGCAGAGCGTCGTCGAGGCGCTGCGAACGCTGAGCGAAGACCGCGAGGAGGACGCAACGGTGGACGCGATCGCGCTGACCAACCAGGCGCTCACCTGGGAGAAGGAGTGCATCGAGCGGTGCCAGAGCAAGGAGGACGCCGACAAGCTGGAGCAAATCCTGGACGTGACTCAGCAGAAGGACGCGCTCATGGCCTTCTACTACACGGACTCGACGACTCACAGGGTCCGCGTCACCGAGCTCTTCAACGTAACGGACACGGCGCCGAACTCGAGAGCCTCGTCTTCTGCGTCGACGACCAACGGAGACGGAGGCGTGCAGAAGAGGCATCTGGCGGTAGACACGTCCGGGTCCGGTCCTGCAAGCTCGCGGAGGACACCGCCGCTCCTGAGGATGTCTCCCGTGGACGAAGGGACGCCGACCAGTCCAGGAGAGCCGCCGTGCTTCGACGAAGGCTTGTCGACGGCGTCGTCGTCGTCGTCGTCAGCGGCGTCTTCGCCGTCTACGACTGAGAGGGCTTGGAATTCGTCGGCCGAGTACGCGGACGACTCATCGTCGACTTCCACATCTGGACAGTCTTGCAGCTGCGAGCACCAGGTGCCTCGTAGGAAGAACTCCATCGCGTTCGTCAACTGCGGAGCTCGCTGATTCGACGGTTGTGCGCACGGGCGAAGTTGTCCGTCGCCTTCCGCGTCAGATGATTTACTGTATTTAAAGCCGCCAAACCCTAGGCCGAGTGCGTCGGCTGCGAATCCCCGTGATGGAACATTTCTGCGGGAAATGTGCCGAACTGTAAATAATGTAACCTTGCCATGGCCGCCACAAGTATGTGCCACACTCTGATTTATGATCTTAGCGTCTTGCTGTCTTTTACTGCAGGACCAAAAAGACACTCGTTATCTGCATTTTTATTTATATAGTCGTGCATGAGAACGTGCACGTTAATTTTGTTGTTTTCTCGTTTGTGCTCCTGTACGATGAAGAACTTCTGAAACTCGTGGTGATGTATTATGCGCCTGAGTGAATTTTTACATCGGACATGCGTGCCAACGTATGATGCAAGAGACATGCGTCGTGACTCCTCGGTGATCAAGAGAGTGATAGAAATTGCTCAACTTTCAGCAGCTACTCGGTGAACATGTCACTGTTATGTTCCTTGGTTCTAAAGGGCGCCCAAGGACGGCTGTCCGAACCAAAGATCTCATGTTATTTATTACCATGTGTAAAACTGTGGTAATGGATAAAGCTTGTTATTGACCTGACGCAGTTCTCGTCTTGTTACCCCTTTCCCGCCTCCTTATTTTCTTCAGCACAATTTTCGATTGCAAATACGCCTACAGTTTGCAAATATACAGACAAAGAACTGTACGCTTATACTCTGGTTTGGCCAGCTGGCATGCCGATGAGACGTCATCATTTACAGAGACACTGAAGTGAAAAAAAATTGGCCGCGTATCTGCGTGCTTCGTTGCAAATGTCGTCGAAAGTCGATAGTCTTCTGGCGGCCGCACTACGCTGCGTGAGATATGGACGCCATCTGGCAGCGCCGTCAGGAAACGTGAGCTTGTGCAGAATCATTGAGCAACTGCCAGTTGGCAGCACCAGATCGTCGGCAGAGGCCTTTTTCGTGCATAGCGTCGCATTTTTAGCGCAGTAAAGGAACACACCACCTAATACTTATGTATTGATGTTGCGCCTCAGATATGCGTGACATTTGCTTTTTGATCGACAATGTTCACAAGTATGAACGCAGCCACCAGTTCAAGATGGCTGGGCGTTAGGCAAGTGCTTAAACTTTGCCCGGGTGGCTGAATCGTGTGACAGAGTGACAGACAGAAAGACAGAACAAAATTCCTTTGTTCAAGTATCCCAAGAAGGACTGTCGTCTTTGAAAGGAGTCTTATATATTATTAGCAAGCTACGTTTATACAGTAGCAAAAGCATCACTCTTGCGGAGAGAAGCTTTGTAAGCTACAAAACGCGCAACAAAGACTAGTGGCGACGTCGCACTGGCGTGCCCGCATCAATGCGCATGACGTCACATGATTTTGAAGGTGTCTGCCATAGCCTACATAATTATTTTATCGTTAAAGAAAGATTTGCAGTTTGTTTAAAGGAAGCCAGAAAGATAACGGTCAACTCCGGCGGTTTTTCATTGTCCATTGATCTTTTTAATAAATTTTCAGCATGCGTTCTCCTCGGTATACTTCAACACTCTATGCCAAACCAGGCGGTTGCAAGTCATCTAGCTTTCTTGAAAGTGAATTATAAAAGTTTTTAGCGGATTCCCATTGCGGGCCACCGTGTGTTTTTGACGTCATTATCTACAACGCCGCCTACCCGAACAGGCGAACAGGTCAAAGCAAAACGGTGCTATTTCACCGCTGCAATCGCCACTAGCTGTCAAGTTCAGAAAAGCTGGCACAACTGAATACATTGTCGGATGACCTGGCCCCTGCCAAATTTCTATCACCAGCTCCATATTTCTGATGGCAAGGAGGCCGCGACGTCACCGCATACGCTGCAAGAAGCGTCTACCCGTTTCGGTTTGAAGACATCGTTCGTTAGGTTATTTGATATTACTGGTCAGTTTGAGCAAATTGAATCACCGTGGCTGCTACATACAGGACTACATACAGTACAACTGGAAAGCAGCGATATCATAATATGGTTAATATGGTTAAAAAAAAACACCGGCGAATTCCTCTTTAACACAGGCCCCGCTACGGTGGTCTATATAGTGGCTGTGGTACTCGGCTGCTGATACGAAGGTCGCGGGATCGAATCCCGGCTGCGGCGGCTGCATTTCGATGGAGGCGAAATGTTGAGGCCCGTGTGCTGTGCGATGTCAGTGCACATTAAAGAACTCCAGGTGGTCGAAATTTCCGGAGCCCTCCACTACGGCGTCTCTCATAATCAGAGCTGGTTTTGGGACGTTAAACCCCACATAACAACATAACTCTTTAACACAGCCTATTTGAGAAAGTTTGGCTGAGGCATTTTGGAGTTGAACATACAATGGCGAAATTAACTACAGTAAGAGTTCGCGAAATACAACATGTCAATCTAAAGCACTCCGCTGTTTCACCTTAGCACCCTTTTAAATGCAGCGCGGGAACACAGAAATGGGAGGCATTTGCGTATATTGACAAGGGCGCGGGTGCACCTAAAGGAAGAGGCGTCGACGAGAGAAGTCGGTTGACTGTCGCAAACACGGAAGAATGGTGAGTACGCAGTGGTGCGCTGGGCTGAATTGCTTTGTTATGCGCAAAAGTGACGAATGGCAGAATATGGTGCCCCAGTCGATATGGTCAGCGCTGATATAGATATATCACGTCGGTCAGCATTCGATGAAAGAGGTTTGTGAGGTCATCAGTCCGAGGATGGATGGATGGGCGGAAAGCTTTATTACATGCGGTATACGTTATAGGATGACAGCTGGAATTAAGTCGTTGGCGCTATTTTGTGCTGCCAGCAAGCGGCGACGCGTATAAGTTAGCCCTACACACGTACGGTAATATACGGTAACGCCATCTTGGCACTAGCCGTGGCTTCCCCGGAAAGCAGTATCAACTTCCAATTAACAGCTAAGCTGTTTAAGTGTGAGGCTGCGCCGTCCGCAATCACGCAGGAGGGCCCCGCTATTGCCCTCTCGTTCACGGTGGCGCTGTTGCCCACCGCCCCCTACAACATGGCGGTGGTCATGCGAAGCCCGATGAGCGGCATTTGCCGCTTCCTTCCCCCTCTTGTGCTCGAGCCTCCCTTGCCCTCACTCCACTGCTACGCGAGTTGGGCTGATCCCGAAGGCAGCGCACCGTCTGATGTGCACAAAACTTGGTGGCGAGTGAGTGCGCCTGCGTTTCGCGTTAAGTCGCGGGCTCGAACCCCGCAGCTGCCCCTGCATTCCCATGGCACGAAATGGGCCACAGCCATGCTATCAATCTAATAACGGAGAAATGAGCTGATCGTAACAAAGCTCTTTATGTGACCTTTATATAGACTACGAGAAAGCATTTGATTCCATAGAAATTCAAGCAGTTCTAGAGGCTTTGCGTCGACAAGGGGCAGCTGGGATATACCTGCGAACCACGACTAATATCTCCAAAGATTGCACAGCCACCCTATACTTATACACGAGAGGAATAGAAAAAGTCATGACAGCTCCACTAACGTCGTCAGGCCATTTTCTATACTTGTACCTGAAGATGATAAGAAACGGTTTATTGATATGAGTGCATAGATGTACTTTACAACAATTCGGCAAAGCACCGTCGGAGGCAGTGAACACAAAACCCCTAACATGAAACCTTGGGGAGGCGAGAAGCATGCGGTCATGCGCCGGCGTTTCCCACACGAACACGCCAGTCGCATGCCAATTAATGGGCTTGCTTTACCGTGGCCACGACGACAACGACGTTAGACGGCGACAGCCGGGGCTCAATAACAAAAATTCGTTAAAATCGTTTCTGACACAACAACCTTACACATACACTGTCTGACTTGGCTGGCTCCAGGATCGGCCCACACAATTTTCGTGACCGAATTTAACAAATGTCTGTTAATTAATGCAACTAATCTAGATTATTCGAGTATTTTTAAGTACTTCAAATTAGGTTATTCTGAGCCGGTTTTGACCAAGTATAAACTTGTTTTTTTTTTTTTCATAATTTGACCGCTTGCTTTGTCGTCACGGACGACAGGAGACACCGACGGCACGAGCGTATAAGGTGCTTCGCACCTAAAGTTCATATCAAGATAGTGGTCGGACAAGAACATACGATATCCCCGATGTTACTGCATGTTTGAAGTAAGTGTGCAAGCGTCTAGACCGAGAAGACAAGAGAATTAGAAATGACGGAGAATATATCAGCAATTTAAGGTTCCCCAGACGACCGTCACTGCTCTTCAGCAATTTGACGTCGACGAACTCACTGGCTTTACTCAACAATAAAAATAACAAAACATATAGACGTTTCGCCACCTATGCGGGTGGCATCTCGATAATTCCTGACGTTTTGACAGGCACAGAATTATCTACGAGGCCATGAGGGGACACAAAAGGCAGGTTTGCGGAAAAGCAAAAGCAAAACAAAAGTGAAAACAAGGAGATACTGAAAGGTAATTAGCTCTCAAGAAAATCACGGCTACGTATTTGAACAGTTAACAGTTCCGCGTATGCAAAGATATGTCATGCTTCTCGATTATGCACGCGAGGAGACAGACAGCGTTTTCCTCAGCCGGTAATGTCTGAATGCCCGTGGGGGGAGTCGGGGCAGGGGTCATTGGGTTGATGCAGAGCGACCGATATACTGAAGCAGCGCCTCCTCTATTTCCATAGAGGAGAGGCTCATAAGAGTTATTGCAATTTCTTTAAAAATCTTGTACCCTCTCTCGCTGTCATCTTTCTAACCCCTTCTCCCCAGCGCAGGGTAGCAAACCGGAGTCTAATATATGGTTAACCTCCCTGCCTTTCTCTTGATTTCTCTCTCTCTCTCTTTAAAAAGAAAAAGAAAACCGGGGCGCATTTACAGCAGCGAGAGCTTGTGCAACGCACCCCTCCTCCCCCTCTCCCTTTTCTTCTTTTTTTCATCGCTATTACTGGCTGACGTGTCCTCAATGAGAGACAGTTACCGTGCTCTCTTCACCCACTTCCTTAACTAGAATCTCTATCTTCATTACTCAATACCGGCTAGACTCAATGGAGATGGTGTTGTGCTACGTTCATCTGGTACACATTAAAGCAAAGCGGTTATACAGGGACATTACGTAAACGCTGGGAGGAGAAGAGAGAGATGATGGGCGGAAGGCAGGGAGGTTAACCGGGAGGGAAATATCCAGTTTGCTACCCTGCACTGGGGAAGGGGTGAAGGGAGACAGAAAGGAATGGAAGAAAAGCATAAAGACAGAAAGAGAGAGGTCGAATCGCGCACACACACAAGCACGGCATGTGTAAGAGGCGGTTCACGAGGCCCGTTGCGCGCAAGAACTTGAGCACAGCCTTCGTGGCTTTCTGCTGCGCGACACTATCGGTCCGGCATTCCAATATGGTTTGCTCAGACAGCGGTCGTCCATCAAGGCGTGACAATTCTGCGGCGAGAGACTGTCGCTGGGAGCAGTACCCAGGGCAATCGCAGAGGACGTGCACAATCGTTTCCTCGCTGCCGCAGTGAAGACAGGCAGCACTGTCTTCCAGTCCAATACGATAGCCGAAACTTCTTGTGAATGACGTGCACAGGCGGCAAAGTACGGTCGTTTCACAGCGGGTAAGCCCACGCGGAACTCGAAGCTGGGAGTTCCGCGTGGGAGGAGAAGTGTTTCTAGTGACAGATGCCGAAAAAGTTGTACCGTGAGGCACTTTAAGCCTTCGCGAACTTTTAAATTTCCCCCACTAGTACCACGTGACACACATGCACATAAATAGACAGTTCAACACCGCGGCCTCGTCAGTCGGTGTGGCTGCGGGGTAACGCCTCCGACTTCTCTCGTCAAATCTACGTGAACATCACAGTCCGCACGTTCGAATCCCGCAGTCACCCAGGCATCCCCCCAAGGAGGGATGTGCGTTGCTTCGCATAACGTTGCATCTTATTTGCAATGGGGGCAAATAAAGTGATCCTTTCTAAAAACAATACGGTGGTGCCTTAAAATGCTCAACGTATAACCTGGGGAAGGACACAATTTTTTTTGCTTTCGATAACCACATGCACAAACAGGGAAGCGTTCTTTCACGGCGATGCACTCGCAGCACGCACAAAATGGCTTGTGTGAAAACGAATGCACGAACGCCTTTACCGTTTGCGCACGGAGACTACAAGCCTGTGCTGTGCCACATTGTGTAGTAAGTACGTGTGATCAGGAATTACAAGAACAAAATGGGAACGGTAGCTGTTAAATTTTTCTTCGGATTCATACAACGGACCACTTATATGGTGCTGCCATCTGTAGCCGACGTCGTAAAGCGTTTCAGCCTCCGAGACCTGAAAGCGCAACTTCAGAGGCCACGTTTGACTTTGGAAGCCAGGCTGTGACCGCTTGCTCCGTATTTCTGTCATCCTGTTAGAGGAAAGCAGTAAGTCTTTCCGCCTGTTTTGCGTTCTTCGGGTGCCCCTGCTATCCATAGCACTTAATTGCGTACTGTGGCGTGCCCAACAAGCAGTTATCGTGTGAAGCATTCGCAGCGGCATTACGCGCAAACATTCCGTATGCGTACACGAAGCTTTCAGCACATCATTCTGGCGTTTATTGTACATATAGCAGGGTCCACTCCAGAAAGTTTTGAGCGGTGGACATTTTGAGAGCACAGACGGAGGCGAAGCGGGGGGAGGGGGATTCAAGCGTGATGAACATTCAATTATGCGCATTCGTTGGCTGTAAGCCACCGCTGCGGTGGTAGAGTGGTTACGGTGCTCGGCTACCCCCCCTCCCCGCCTAAAAAAAAAATTGCAGTGGCTTAGCTTGGCTATGCCAGGATATACGTAGCATTAGCTAAGGTTCAGCTCATTGTTCTTACCTTTCCTGGTTGTCTAGGAGTACCTTGATTATCATGCTTACTGCTGCTTCAATGGCACACACACGGTATGCGCATTATGTGACATATGTATATTTATTTTTGCTCAACGTCCGGTTGCTTCTCTATATTGCTACAAAGACGGCTCTATCCTTCTCCATGGCATACCACTATAGAGGCTAGAAGGAAAACCTTTCCAGCCTCTATAATACCACACTGGCAGACGCCAGCCAGCCGGTCTGACAACTGGATAACCCCCCTGTGTCCTTCTGTGTTTCTTTTCCTCCTCCTCCCCGCTGTATGTATACCCCCACAGATACGTCTCCACATGCGCTATCAAGCGGCTCCGGCGCAGTGTCAGACGGCGACTGCACAACAGACGCGCACAGCTGCGCGCGCGCCGAAAGCAGTCCTTTCACTCTGCTCTGACGAGCAACCCTCTGGTGAAGGCAGGGGGAGTAACCCCCTGCCTTCGTCAGAGGGTTACTCTGACGAAGGCAGGCCCGCCTGCCGAAACGTTAGTAAAAGTTGTGTTTCGAACGTTTGTTACCGTCTTCTTCAAACACACACACACACTATATATATATATATATATATATATATATATATATATATATATATATATATATATATATATATATATATATATATATATATATATATATATATATATAAAGCAAGCAATCAATGGGCCAGTTGTGTTATAACGATGTCGAAAATTCGAATTCTGCACTAAGAACAGATATCACAGAGCAGCATATAAAACGCATCTTTTATCATCTAATATACGTATTCATAAACTTACCTTATCGTTATCGCCTTTTTCTTTCTTTATCGCCTCTGTGACCTTAAGGCACGTTAAGGGGAGTAAAATGGTAATCACCGCGAAAGGCTATCATAACGCTTGTTTGGAGATACTCGATATAGTTTGTTCGTGATACACGATAAGGGCACTGGGAAGATAAGGAAAACAAGCGATAAGGATAAGGTATATGTTTATGAATACGGGCCTAACACTGACAAATCCTGTTTGTCTAAATTTAGTGTTAACGTTATACAGTTTGGTATCCTTACACAGTCTCCATGTAAATATACCTAATGTCAATGTAGCCAGTGCGTCAACCAGAAACTTATTTCGCATTAATTGTTGATTTCCGTAAACCAATCAATAGCAGTAATCTAGATGCCAAGAAATGTGTAAAAGTAATTGTTTCCTTGCCGTGAATGTTGGAATTCTTTTCAGGCTTGCCGGGTGACATTTGTACTCCATACTCCGTCCCCCCCGCCCCATCATCCTAAAATTAAGTGGTATCCACACAGCAGAGTGAAAAGCACTTTTTTTTTTCCAGGGAGCAGGCAAGCATACCGTTTCCAGTGTAATTGAGTAGTAAGCGTACATTTCTGAACGCTCGGAGTGTCGTAGATTATTTACTTATAAAATAAATACGTACAATCAGTGTGCCGCTGGGAAAGCATAAAACATAAATATGCAAATTGCGAAATACATGTGCGAGTACATAAAATCTGCAAAGGCATAAATGTGTTAGCTGTGTTCATACTGGCATCCTGAACGCAGTTTCCTTTTTTTTTCCCCTAGAAAATTGACCCATACTTGAAATGCGGACATGGGCGAGGAGTAAAATTTTCGGAGGAAAGAATTTTGTAGCACCGAGAATTCAAATGAGTTAAATGTTGGAAGTCTCCTGATAGCGCGAGCATAACCGAAAGAATTGAGTTCAAGAAGGTGTGCCTTTGAAGTATGATCAGTCGATGCGATGAATTATTGGCAATTCCGTGGAAAAAGGGAGGAGCTTAGGAGAGGCGACGTCACATTTTCTTTAAGGTGGCTGAAGAGGCTCACCCCTCGCATCTCGGCCACGTTGAGCCGCGAAGAGCATGCGGGAGCAGACGCAATGCATGCTTTCGCAGGCGACCCGCATGAGGTTAGAGCACGAGATGACTGACGGCAATCCCAGCAGCGCTTTCAAGAGCGTGTGAGTTCCGTCACTTTCTTTTCTTTTTTTTTTTTTTTTTTTGTTACGCTGCTGGGAGAGCGAAGGCTTTGCTTCCTCCATGAGCGACTCGATCCAACTCAGCGGTCGCCACCTAGCAGGCGCGCCCGCAGACGCAGCATGTCCAGAGCATCATCTACTTGAGAACTTGCTTCTCTTCAATCTTGAAGCGAAGCAAGTTCTCAGGCGACGGTGGGCGACAGGACGCTGCTGTACATTTCTCAGATCTTCACGGTGCCGCCGGCAATAGTGATGCCGCCACAGAGGTCTAGTGGTTATGGCACTCGGCTGCTGATCCGAAGGTCGCGGGATTGAATCCCGGCCGCGGCGGCTGCATTTCGATGGAGGTGAATTGTTGAGGCCCGTGTGCTGTGCGATGTCAGTGCACGTTAAAGAACCCCAGGTGGTCCAAATTTCCGGAGCCCTCCACTACGGCGTCTCTCATAATCAGAGCTGGTTTTGGGGCGTTTGTCACCAAACCCTTGCTATGATGTACGGGACACGATCGCCGGAAATAATTCCAAGAACCAAGGCTTAAGTTCCCCGAAAAATATCCCACGAAAGCTTGGACAATAAGATTTTTGGTCCCCTTCAGCACACTAGCAGAACGCCAGCAGCGGTTCAAAGACCGAGTCAGAGCCAAGGGTGATCAAACAAAACAAATATATTCTCATGAAGTGGGCAGTTACACAAAACGTACACAAACACGGCTTTTACAAACTCAAACACAGATGGGTTACAAAGTTACACAAGGCCAACCAACACGAACAATTTCATGCACTGCAACAAAGAACAAAACACAAAAGAGTCCTATTCACCAAGACACCCGGCGTCTTCTCAGTTCGAAGCTCGCAGGTGGCTTGTCAGCTGGCTCGTGGAACGGCGACTGAGTCACGCACGACTTCTTGCTTCTTCTTTTTACTTGCAACTCTTCTACTCCCCCCGCGGCCCATGTCCGACTGCTTATATTCGCAATGCCCCCGGACTATAGGGGGCGCACTGGTCGATCCAAGATGGCTGCCCGGAGGAGGGTCGACCCGTCCGAAGAGCGTCTGCTAGCATGTACAAAGATAGGACGTGCGGACATAAGCCCCGTAGCGCTTTTCCCGGATGAAGTCACGAGCTGCACTGAAGTGTATATCAGACCAAAATACTTGCTTAAATCACAGACACCACCAAATGCCCGCAACCTTAACATATGCTGCGACGTGAAGGGCTGTTTCAGCCCGTGAGCGTGCACCAACGATGTGTTGCGAGATCCTTTGCGTTCTAAGGAAAGCCAGTGCGTGTAACGGAATTGGCGTATGAACTAGACGACGCTCCGAGGTACGTACCGAGCCTACCTGGCGTATTTCGTGCTGTAGTGCGCATCTAGCGGCTAACGCTA